>JANHFO010004721.1:26986-39334 GCA_032468095.1 Pareas carinatus | reverse complement strand
ATCATCATCGCTGGTTGGTTGAGGCAACAGTTTGGATCAGAAGTTCCCCAGACGCCTAGCAGTTTCCCTCACCTCACCTCATCAAGCCATTACACACTTTTGTATGAGTCGAGGCCACGGGCCCTTCATGATGATTCTTTACCCTTGGAATGAAAAGCATTTCCCCAAAATGAAGCAATACCTGGAGAGTTACTCCTGTTAGCTCTATCCCAGGTCCCCTGCGTACAGATAATCCTCAACTTACAACAGTTCGTTTAGCGACCGTGTGGAGTTACAACGGCACTGAAAAGAGGGACCTAGAACAGTTTTCCCACCACTGCGGCATCCCCGGCAATTGACTCGTATTTATGACGATCGCAGTATCCCACCTTTTGCAGCCTTCAGACAACCAAAAACAATGGTGAAGCCAGAGTAATGTAACAACCATGTTACTAAATTAAAAAATGGCAGTGATTCGCTTAACAATGGTGGCAAGGTCCTAAAATGGGGCAAAATTCAGCTAACAGCTGTCTCGCTCAGCAACAGAAATTTAGGGGTCGATTGTGGTCGTAAGTCGAGGGCGCCCCGTATTTAATATCTCACATGATTCAGATATTTTGGCAGACCCATAAAACATAACAAGCCAGGCTACCTAATCCCAAATTAGACTACAGATGCGTTCGTATGATGGAATGATAGAAGGAGAATTGGAACGGGCTTAGCGTTCGTCTAGTCTAATCCCCTATTTAATGCAGAATCCATTATGGGATCTTACACAGATGTTTATCAAGCTTCTGTTTGAAAACTTCAAACACAGTTGACTGAGCCATAATGTTGGGCATAATCAGCCAACAGAAGCCATAAAGAACCTGTCTCAAACCTGGGAAGAAAGAGAAGAAAGAAAACAGAATGGAGTAGAAAGAGGGCGGAGAGGAGAGGTAAGTCCGGAGGTAAGAGCAAGTTAGGGGATAAGAGAGAGAAAAGGTGAAGGAGAGAGAAGGAGAAAGGGAAAATAAAGGTGGATGAAGAGTTGGAGGGTGATAGACAGAAAGGTGGAGGGAAGGAAGAGGAAGTAGGAATGAAGAAGGAGAAAGTGATAAAAGGAAGGGGAAGAGATGAGAAAGTAAGGGGTTAGGAAGGTGGAAGAGAAGGGAGGTAAGGTTGAAGAGAGCCGGCTGAAGAGATAGAGATAGGGGAATAAAGGTTAGATTTAAGTTTAGGTTTAAGTTTAGTTTATAGAATTCGGTTTAGGGTAGAAATAGGGAAAGTTATAAGGTTAAGAGTAGGGTTAGAGTTAGAGATAGAATTATGGAGAGAGTGTAATAGTTTTTAGGGTTAGCGTTAGGGAAAAGATTAGGGATAGGATTAGGGTTGGTGATAAGATTTAAAATTAGCGGGTAATAAGGAAAGCAGAGAGAAGAGGAAGGAATAATGTAGGATGGATGAAGGGAAGAGAAAGAAAAGGAAGAGGATAGGAAAAAGAGATCTGATAATAAAACCTAAAAGAAATTTGGATGCTAAATTGCCCCCCCCTTTCTTGAATACAATCTCATAGAAGAAGTAGGGAACAATTCTTGTTAGAGACGTACTTTGTGTTAAATCTCCTGCTCCGTTTTTGAAAATATTTTTTATGGATTCTGCCTGTGTATTTGCTCTTTATTGTCAAGTCTCTTAAACACTTGGTTATATGTTAATTAATGAGCTTTTCTCTTCTGACCACTGTGTCTGTTTGCATGTATTTGCATGTTTGGGTATTTGTTTAATTATTTGTTTGAAATAAAAACATTTTTTTAAGAAAAGAACCTGTCTTAAACCTCACATAAAAGCACACATAACATATCATAGCTTTGCTCATGTGTGAACAAAACCTCTCTTTCTGACAGTTTTTCAAGACAGATCAAACAAGGAAAACCAATGCCACGTAGGTTAGTACTACTTTTACTGTAAGGCTCTAGTAACAGAATTTTGCATATCTGAATGGGTTCCATATTTTATCTTCGTGTCAACTAGAGAGGGGCTTACACATGTTAAACTCGGAGCTCTCTTATTGACAATTGATTTGGTAGCTGCTCTTCCATCTATTCATCAAGGCCGTTCCCACTACACTTTTGTTCTCAATCTTTTAGCTTATTCTGTGTAGTAGAACCATCTGATGGATTGCCCACCAACTCAACATGGAGATTTAGCTTCAGTTTTCCTCTCTCAAGAGAGGGCCTCCATGGGCGTGACACGTGGTTCTGATCCCTGCTGAGTTGTGTCATTTGCAGCGATGGCCACCCACCCTCTACACAACGGGCAAAAGCTCGAGGACCATACCACAAAACATTTTGGAATACAGGCAGGAGATAAGCCCTTCTGACTCACCATTTGACTTCAGGACAAAGATGGAAGCTGGGAAGCTATTGGAGAAGTCGCTGTAATCGATTTCATACTTGTCATAGTGGGATCCCAGCAAGTTGTTGTAACCCTTCATCTCGTAATGTACAGGGGTGACTCCGCAGCTGGAGTTGGTCACCCACATCGTATAGATATTTTTCTTCTTGCCCCAGTCAGTTACGCTCTGCCACACGGCGGTGTATACGCCTTTGTAGTATTCTTCTCTTACAAACTGGAGGAATAACAGAGAGAAGCCATTGAAAGGGTCAGATGGGAGGCTACGGTGTACCAATGAAGGAGAATATTTATAACTCAGGGTTTCCTGGCCCTCTCTGAAGAGGTTTAGGTTGTTTTAGGTTGTCTTTAGGTTGCTTTCTTGCAGACTTTTGATTACCCAAGCTAGCACTGATGATGTTATCTAGTTTGGCTAATGAAACGTCTGCAAGAAAACAACCAACCTCAGAGAACAACAGAGACCCCTCAAATTGCATTGTTCCAGTCAAGTTTTTTTATTTGGAATTGCATACTGCATCAAATCTGGTTCCTATAAAAAAACAACAACACACCATTGGTTAAAGTCACTCAGGATACTGCACCAGAATTCATGACTTGCAAACCACAATATAGCTAGGCTGAAGCATCACAATAAACCAAAGTCATATGATTGTTTAGGATAATATATGACCCCAAACCTGAGTCAACCCCAGCGGGGCAAAAGACCCCAGTATTCTCTTTGGTGCCTTCAGATACATCCAGAACCCAATGTTTCACTGTTCCCCAGATTTGTTAAGAGTTTGGAGAATGGCTTTAAGAAACAACGGGAATCCTCTTTGCAAAGGCTTGGGGAACTTATTTTATACTTTTAAATCCTCTGTCTTCATCTTTTGGAGTGTAGCTTTGGCATGCTATTCAGAAGCCTGGGTGGTCTTTCAACCAACAGGAGTCACACACTCCTAGCTGTCTTTTTCAATTGGCAGTTCAATTTTCTGGAAGAGGAATTTCTCATGGCTGATTTAATCCATACAGAGGTAATGATCACTAGTGATACCAGGTGTTGAATTTGGCACCTTTGCAAAGAAAGCAGGAGCTCTCCTATAGAATTACTGTTTCTTCCCCCAACTGGCACAGCCATCATTTGTAAGTGGAATGCATGTTATCAACATTATTCCGAGTGCTTTCTCGCCTAAAGGAAAACCAAGGGGCAGCAGGTCGCAAGGAACTCATGTCATTCCTTGGACCAGTCAAAGAATTGCTCTATTCCCTGGGAGTTCTTGATTTTCCTACCAGTGACAGTCAAGCTTCCAGCCAAAAAGCCAACATCCCAAGTATTCAAGAAATCCAACTTCTAAGGTAGCCCTACTAGAGGTTAAAGACGCTGAGTTTATCAGCTGGAAAGGTGACAGCCTGGGTTTGATACCTGCATGATGGGTTGAGCTTCTGTTACTTGTCAAGATCGAACGCTCTGTCATCCACTTGGTTCTTTGCTATCAGCTTGCCATTCTTGAGAAGCGGGGGAGGGAACGTATTCCAAATGGGTTAGAGGGAGAAATGGACAATCTGCGCCTTCGTTTACACACTGTGAGACCCTGCAGAACCTTCAAGGTCATCTTGGGCAGGTGTGAGACTGAAGCAGACAGTTCCCATAACAAAGTGCACTTGTTTATTTGGACCACAGGAGGGACTAAGGGGTTGGATGTGGGAAATCTAAAGTTTAACTATCCAGACTTTTGTGTGGGAAATTCAGAGTTGGTTTTGCTTCGACTGTACCTACGCAGTATATTCAAATAAAGTTTTGGAAGTGGAATGATCCAGGAGTTTTATTTTTGGATTTCCTAGTGTAGTGGTCCCCAATCTTTCAGGTACCAGGGACCGGCTCCATGGAAAAAGGGTTTTCCATAAACCGGAGGGGGTGTGGTTTTGCATGCTGCCTGCATCCCACCAATGGGGCTTGGCTTGTTTGCATGGCCTGGTTGCTGGCATGCCACAGCCCAGTAACAGTCCATAGACTGGGGTTTGGGGACCTCTGCCCTAGTGGGACTGTTGACACCAGCTCCTGCCAACCAAGTAGTTCAAAAGCATGCAAATGTGAGTAGATAAATAGGTACCCTTGGGTGAGAAGGTAACAGTGTTCTGTGTGCCTCGGTGTATAATCATGATGGCCACATGACCATGGAAGGGACTTCGGACAATGCCGGTTCCCTTGGCTAAGAAATGGAGATGAGCACTGCCTCTTTCTGTGATGTCTCTTTGTGTCATATATGTGTGTGTATGTGGGTATCTGTACAATTTTATCATGTTTTAGGTGGAGTATATAGGAGGGGTTACCCCTTGAGAGCTGAATGCAACATAATTTCATTTTAATGTATGCTGATTAGTGTACATTCAAAGTGACAATAAGGATTCTATTCTATTCTATTCTATTCTATTCTATTCTATTCTATTCTATTCTATTCTATTCTATTCTTTTCTAAGGAGTCAGACGTGAGTGGACAGGGGAAACCTTTACTTTTACCTTTATCAGAAAGATAGGCTGCCATTATTCCAATAGGGGTCTTTGAAGGCAAGGAGGATTTTGAGTCCTGCATTAGCAAACTAGCAAAACAACACTGCAGTGCTTCTCGCCCACATCTGCAGCACCCATGCTCTACCAGGCAGTGATTTGGCATAGGTCAAATAACAGCTTGCCATCAGATGCGTGCGACAAATGCCACTTCGAGCAGCCATTGCAGAAAGAGATTTCATTACTGTCAAGACAGCAGCATCTGGGTGAAACCTGCTTTGCAATTTTATTAGAAACTTGGCACGGGGAAGAGCAGCTTTGCTGCAGAAGGAAGCGGCTGACTCACTAAGGCAACGGGCTGGCTGAGGATCTGTCCCGGTGCTGTTCTCCATTGGCACAGCTTTTTCAGGCCTATCGAAAGAGAGGAGAGCTGCGATATTGGTCTTTCCCATGGTCTGTTGAAAGAACTGGGGCGCATTGAAGGTAGAGTGATTGCTGACCTTCAAGCCTTCCGCCGTGTTTTAAAAGCTTATTTATTCCAACAGGCCGGCTTGTGATAGCCGTGCCTTTCTCCTCCTGCCTTTAATACTTAAGTCAGCCATTTTAATTTTATGCATTTATTGGATATCATTTTATCGCTCCCCTTTTAAATCAGGCTTTGTTTAATTATTTTAACTATATTTTTAATTGTTTATGTTGTTGGTGTTTTTTATGTGCCTGTAAGCCGCCCTGAGTCCTTCGGGAGAAGGGCGGGGTACAAATAAAATTTCAATCAATCAATCAATCAATCAATCAATCAATCAATCAATCAGAGCAATTCTTGGCACCATCAAAGATGGACTGGTCTCCAAAAGCAGGTGAGCTGGGGGAAAAGACTGCAGCTCAGATCTGCTTTACATGGAGAGGATCTCCATCATCAGAAAAAAATATTTTCTGAAATTACAGAGGTTCACATTCTAGCCATTGGGCTGAGGTGATGGTTTATTATTTTTTTTGGCACTGGTTTGCCCTTCAAGCTTGTTTTAATTTATTTTCTGAATGTTTTGTAACAGCAAGAAAATGATGCTGATGATGTTACCTAGTCTGGTAACGAAACGTTCAGAAACTAAATTGAAACAAGCTTGGAGAGCAAACCACTGTTAAAATCTAAAACCCGAGTTACAAGTAACTTCTATTATTTCAAAACAATTGTTTATTTCCTAAATAAAATATTTACTAGATAAACCACAATTTAACCAACTCTAGGCTACATTATAACCATGATTCATCAATCACATTGACTATGTTTACACAACATGTCAGCAAACCATAAAATCCATGTGATGATTTTGTATGCTCTATCAATCCAACCGATGTAGTTTGTTCAATTTTGGTCCAACAAGTTAGGGAAATTTGGTTTATGGCCTCTAAACCATAGTTTATATATATTAGTGAAATGTAAGAGCAAGTGATATCTTGTTCAACAAGTTGTTTTTACCATCATTGTTTTGCATGATGGGTGAATCTAGCACTTGGTCTGGTGCGGCCAATATTTGCCAAATAAGATACAGAAAGCTATAATTTAAATATCTCACTTTACACCCAGAATGTCAGAAGGAAACTTGAATGTGAACTATATTTTTCCCAAGTTCAATCTTACAGGAATGTGTAAAATTTTCCAGATTTTTTTTAAAAAATAGTTGCAAGCACAGATAAAATATTTCATAGGGAGAAGTTACCTTACATTTCACCCCAGTAAGGAAAAGACAGAGATTCACTGGGGACACTACAAATTCCTCCTATTTTCCACTTTGCATTGCCAAAATCCTTCACAACTTTTGTCTGGTTTTGCCCAACTCCACTCTGCAAGTTGTTCACATTTAATTATAAGTGGCTCGGGTTAAGAAAAGCTAGTTATGCTCAGACATAAGTGAGTATTGTGAGAAATTTTATAGTCGATTGTATTTTATTCATTATACTGTTTCCATCTTCCCCTTAAAATATTAACAGAATCCACAATGGTCTGAGAATCAGTGTCTCCACTAGATAATTGGCAGACAAGCTGAAACTAATTAACTAATTAACTAAATGACTAAAATTAGAAAACTTCCTCAAACCTTCCAGATCTAATCCACATATCAAAAAATAAGGTCTGCAAAGACAAATAGTGTTAAATTAAGCCTCCCAGCAGAACTGCATGTTCACAAGAATACATACACACACACCCACACCTCAGCACATAGACACTTCCACACCCAGGACAAGCTCCCCTTAAAAAGGTTTGCCACCGTATTCCATTTTTCTGCAGCCTGCCTCTAAAAGCAAAACTGTTTTTTTAGGAATAAATTTCTCCTTTCCTCACAGCTGTCTGTATCTCATTTTTATTTGTTCTTCTGCAACCCCCGGCTTGAGTTGGAACCCCAAATTATTCTTTTGACAGTATGTGCCCACAACACACGAAGCCTGAAGACGTTTTGGTTTGGCTACCATGATTAAAAACAGGCCACAGTTTAGCCTGATGCTGGAACTCAACAGTAGTCAAATTTGCGTGGTTTCTTCTTCCTATGTTGTGGGATTCCCAACCACTCTGATTTGTAGACCCTAGTTATGACCTTCCAAGCGCTCTCCATGCTTGTAAAGCCAAAACTGAAGTCTACAAATCACAGTGGCTGAGGCTCCCATAACATAGAAAGAATGGAGAGCATGGAGAGTAATTGCCTCTAACAGTGATGGCTAATCTTTTAGGCACCGAGTGCCCAGACAGGTCGCAGCGAATGAGTTGTGGCTTATGATGTCATCACCCGGTGCCGCTACTCTTTCTGAGCATGCGCATGGCCCTGTGACATGATCACCGGTGCCACTACTCTTTTCTGAGCATGAACATGGCCCCATGATGTCATCACCTGGCACCGCCACTCTCTTTCTCAGCGTGCTCAGCTCTGGGGTGATGTTGGGGCAATTTGACTCACGTGCCAACAGAGAGGGCTCTGCGTGCCTGCTGCGGCATGCACGTCATAGGTTTGCCATCACTGGCCATCACCAAGAGTTGGACATGAATGAATGGTTGCAATAACAGGTTTTGGGTTAGTAATGATGTGGTAACCCAGATACTGTGGCCATGAGATAGCAGCTGTGGGAAGCAAGGCAGTCCCTCTTCCCAAAGATCAGCCAGCCAACTTTGCAGCTCCAAGTCCAGCTCCAAGCCTTGGGCTCCATTTTCTTCTCCAGTTGCTGAGCATCGTTGACTCACCTTGAAATCTTTCATGCTGGGAAAGACCCCTTGTGGCTTCACGTGACTTTCTTTGGTGCCATTTAATAGGAAACACTTCTGGATGTTGACCACATTTTCTGTGGTTGCTGGTGTGATCTTGAACAAGGCACCGTAGGGTTCTAAACATCCAAGCTGCAACGTCACCACCTGGCCTGCAAAAATGACAACGTGGGCAACGGTAAACAAAAATGAAGAAGCAAAACAATAGCACTTTAGACTTATATACCGCTTCACACTGCTTTATAGCCCTCTCTAAGCGGTTTACAGAAATCAACTTGTTGCTCCCCAACAATCTGGGTCCTCATTTGACCGACCTCGGAAGGATGGAAGGCTGAGTCAACCTTGAGCTGATGGGACTCGAACTGCTGAACTTACTGGCAGTCGACTGTCAACAGAAGTAGAATGCAGTACTGCACTCTAACCACTGCACCACTACAGCTCTTATAAGAAATGGGAACAAGTCAAAAGCACAAACTTTTCGTACACTTCAAGGATCTCTGGATTTCCCAGGCAAAGAGATCGTGTAGCAGGAAGCCCTCTGTTGAAACTGCTACCAAGGAACCCCTATAGTCGTGCCGAGATCTCAATCCAAAGGGCAAAATATAACTTGGAGCAGATCCATGCATGTTCTAAATCACAATATCCCTTTAAGTCTGGATTTCTCTATACCGCCCCAATCCCCAAGGCAAGAAAGAATGCAACAGAGAAGCCGAACACTTTTTTCTTTCACTTCTCATTCAACTAGATGAAAGAAAGAACGGTCGCAGGAATTGGGTATGTCTAGTTTAATGAATAGAAGGACCAGAGGTGACATGATAGCAGTCTTCCAATATCTCAGGGGCTGCCCCAAAGAAGAGGGGGTCAACCTATTCTCCAAAGTCCCTGAAGGCAGCTCAAAAAGCAATAAGGTAAAGGTCCCCCTCACACACACACATGCTTGCTAGTCAGTTCAACTCTAGGGGGCGCTGCTCATCTCCATTTCTAAGCCAAAGAGCCAGCGCTGTCCGAAGACATCCCCGTGGTCATGTGGCCGGCATGACTAGACACCAAAGGTGGTTCTTATTTTTCTACTTGCATTCTTACATTCTTTCGAACTGCTAGGTTGGGGAGAGTCACGGGAGCTCAGTCCATTATGCGGCAGTAGGGATTCGAGCTGCCGAACTGCCGACCTTCCGATCAACAAGTTCGGCGTCTTTAAATCAAGGAGAAAAGCAACCTAGACCTAAGGAGAAATTTCCTGACGGTGAGAACAATAAGCCAGTGGAACGACTTGCCTCCAGATGTTGTGACTGCTCCAATACTGGAGTTTTTAAAGAAGAGATTGGACAACATTTGTCTGAAATGGTCTAGGGTTGCCTGCCTGAGCAGTGGGTTGGACAAGAACAGTGGTCCCTAACCTTTTTGGGCACCAGGGACCGGTTCCATGGAGAAAGTATTTCCCCATGGACTGGAGGGGGGCATGGTTTGGTATGCTTCCTGCATCGCACGAAGGGAACTTGGCTTGTTTGCATGGCCTGGTTGCTGGCATGCGGCGGCCGAGTGCCAGTCCATGGACCAGAGGTTAGGGGCCCCTGGACTAGAAGACCTTCAAGGTCCCTTCCAAATCTGTTATTCTGTTAAATTGTGTCGAAGGAGAAGACCACTTAGGAGAGGTTTTCCTGGGGGGAACGTGGTTTCTTGCACTCCTTTAGCAACGAGGCAGATGAAGCATCAGTCAAAGTTCTCTCTGGTGACCTGCAGTCTCCTGGGCTTCCCAGGTTTCCATTCAATGACAGGACGAAATTCTCCTATGGGAATTTCTTCACAGGGATGCAAGTGTCAGGAAATTTAGAAGAAAGTTCTCTCCTTGAGACAGGACAGGAAAATTCTCCTCCCCCTGAGGACATGCAGAGAAACCATCCCAGAATTTGTCTGCAGACAAAATCAGGTGGCACGTATATATATCAATTCCCAGTAAAATAAGAATGTGGCTAGCTGAAGAGAGCTAATAAACTCAAAATAGATCTATTCTAGTCTTCCTGGAATTTATTTATGTGCCAGCACAAAAATATCTAACACAATATAACAAAAAGACAACATAAAAGAGTACTGGCTTTCTAAACCTGATTATTCATGAGATTGGATTGAAGGATGGAAAAAGGAGACATTTGCCTCCTCCCATAAAAGGGGCTGTACTAGGGGTTGTAACATGATTTATATATATATATACACACACACACACACACACATACACACACACACACACACACACACACATTCAGAGTCATAAAGTACGTAATATTCATCATGCCATCACGTTATAGAGTGTGGACATCATGTCACAAAAACCCATTTCTTCCTTTCACAAAGACACCCTCCGCACTAACACTGTCCTGTAACCACAGTATGTCAATTGTAGCCTGTATGTAAGTATGGAGCATGTACACTAGAGACAAATTCCTTGTGTGTCCAGACACGCTTGGCCAATAAATTCTAATTCTAATAATTCTTATTCTAATTCTTCTCCACTGCCCCACAACAGACCTGGGCTTGAGTGGGAGGGCCCAGCCCCGAGGCCTGGACCTCTCTGCCCTCGGCCCCCCACATCTCCAGCACTCTCTTGTCCCTCCCCCCCCCCTCCCAGCTCTCAAGCAGAATGGAAGTGAGATGTACAAGCTGGGGGGAAAAAAATCCGTGTTTGGAAGTTCTCGGTTTAAATCGCCATTCTTTTTTCTCTTGGCACACGCATACAGGAAACGAAGGCTACGGGCTGCCTCCGGAGACCCAGACGTTGTGCCACAGGATGCTGACCATCTCTCCAGGAAGAGACCTGGAATTTGGGGTAGAGTCTTTAAATGTGTCCGTGGCAGCCGGTAAGAGGATCAATCTGTAAGGGCCTTCTCACTCGGCCTTGTGTGCTTGCTTCTCAGTGAAAAAAAAGAGCTGATATGTTTTTTTATTTCCTTGCTTCCTTCCTCCCTCCCTCCATCTCTCCCTCCCTCCTCCTCCTTCCTTCCTCTTTATCCACCTTTCCTTCTCTCTATCCTCTCTTCCTCTTGGTCTCCTTTTATTTTTTACTCTTGGGGAGTTTTTATTTTGTTTTTTCATATATTATTATTCTTATCGTTCTTAATCTACTTCATTGCATCTATATAAACCTTTCCCCCTTTGTAGCATCTTAATCTAATCATACATATTCATACATTTCAATAACTTTCTTCATTTACCATATATCATCATTGAAACTCCTTTTTATCATTATACTCATGTCTTATACTGTCCATATTTTCAAAACCATATCTTCCTAGAAGTTATCTCTTTCTTCTTCCTTCTACCCTATCCCTTTCTTTACAACTATACTTTTCACATACACTTTTACCGTTTGCCACTTTCCTTTCCCCCCAATTTTCTTTCCAAGACATTCATTTTCTTTAGCCTTCTCTTTCTCTCTCCCCAATCTTCTTTCCCTTCTTTTGAGCATGTATCTTTGGATTTCCAATCTTCTAATTTCCACTAGCGTACTTTTGTGCTAATATTTCACCCCCTCTTTCTTCTCCCCATTCTTTGGAAGAGCACTTTTCCTTTCCTGCTCCCTTGGACTCAATCAGTCTTCGTGTCTTTTTCTTTCTGGCTAATTTCCGTCTTTTATCTAAATTTAACCTTGCCAGTTTTTTCTATCTTACACCGATTATTTCTGATTTCCCTCTGCCTTTCCCTTGATCTATCTCTTTGCCTTATTTCTCTTAGCGCCTCTAATGTTCCCAGTAATTTCTCTATATGCATTGTAAAGTTTTCCGTTCAGTGGTTCCCCGCAGTTTTTTTTGTCCTGTCGCCATCTTGACTGAAGAGTTTTTTTTCCTTTTAGTTTGTTCTTCCACAGTCCTCTGTCACCACATTTTTTCAAGTCCAGCTCAAATTAAGTCCAATCCATTTTTAAATCTCATTGTCCTGAACCTTTGATTATTTATAGTCCTTTGCAGGTTTTCCATTAATTTTTTAATTAGTTCCAATGTTCAAAGTCCAATCTTGTTTCTTTCTTGCTCCAGCGCCTATCCGCTTTTTTTCCGTTGGAGAGAACCAATTTTAAACCAAGTCCCAAGAGTCAGTTTCAGAATCTAACACTTTCTTTTTTTCTTTTTTATTCTTTTTATTGAGTTTTCATCAAGAAAAAAAGAAGCATTGTCCATCTATCTATATATATAAAAAATTAGGCACGTTTGTGTCTGGTAAGTGATCCCGGAAAGTACTGAACCGATTGGGTTCA
>JANHFO010004720.1:76720-87581 GCA_032468095.1 Pareas carinatus | reverse complement strand
ATTGCAATGATTGATATTCTATGACTGGTTTTTAAAAAACGAACAACATCCTATACCAGTGATCCCCAAACGTTTTGGTACCAGGGGCCAGTTTCATGAAAGACATGTTTTCCATGAAGTGGGGTGGAAGGGGAAGGGTATAAAGACATAGAAAAGCCTTCATAGGAAGAAACTTTCTTGTTCTGGAAAGGCCTTCATGGATAGACTTTCTTGTTCTGCTCTGGAACAAAATTAGAAGACCAGAAGAGGGGAGAATAGAAGAGACAATCCTAACTCAGCCTTCCACCAAAACAAGCCAAAGACTCAGCATGCTGAGGAAGTGCTGAGAAAACCGTTCCAAGAAAAGAGAGACCAAATCAACTCGGCACTGCACAAGCTCAGCGGCATTGGAAAATGTACAAATGAGAGAGAGATTCCCTTGGAGATGCAGCACTTAAGGGGAAAGGTAGCTTCTCCCACCCCACCCCCTTCCCAGTTGCAAGCCGGGCTGGCATGTGCTTAGTTTGCAAACTTGGACAGCTGCGCAATGAAGGGAGTGCAAGCTGGGTTGGGCTGTTGGGAGGGGGAGAGAAAAATGAGAAAGAAGAGAAGGAGGAAGAGGTATTAGGAGGAAGAGAAAGCAGGATCATGAAGAGAAGGAAGAGGAGGGGGGAGAAGAGGAGGAAGCATGTGAAGCCTAGGAGTTGCAAGTAAGTTGCAAGTGCAGCCAGCAAGGAATCCTTGCACTGGGCAAGATGGCTTTTGTACTGTACCCAGCCCTGACCCCTGCAGACTCGCCTCATGCCTGGAGGTGAAAGACATGCCTTCAGCTACCTCCACCTCCAGCAGCGTGGCCCAGTTCCTAACTGACCATGTGGCAACAGTCCACAGATCGGGGGTTGGGCACCTCTGCCCTATACATCATATCCATGTATGGAAATTTCAAGGCAATGTTTTCATTTGCTATTTCAGTAATAATTGTACATAAACTGTAGCAAGGAGCATTCTAAACAAAGATGTGTTGTTTGTTCATTAGTCACAATTATCTTGATAGTATAAGGGAAAACCAGTGTCTTTAATAAAAGGATAACCCAAACCAAATAAGTACAACTTCAAACTGTATAGGCTATAATTTATATATTGACTTCATTAGCTGTGTAGATTTGACAAAATCATGTAGCTCTAAAACTACCATAATTCTTATTAGGTCAGAGGTAAATGAATAGTTAGATGTACACGAGTTAACTATTCTACCTCAGTATATAAGAAAGGAAATACACAGAATTTTCTTAAGCCAGGACTGAAATAATTGTATTAATACTTTAAATATTTAAGGTTGAAATCCTATAATTTCTGGGAGGATATTTTGGGGACTCTAGAATTATTTGGATGTCATCCGCAGGATTAGAAAGAGAATGCTGATCTTGGGATAAATGCTAACTTCAGATATTGCCCGCTTTTTCTTTTGGATGCTGGAAAGAGGGAAAAGGAAGAATATAATATTGTAGCTCTTCTACATTTCACCAGTCAAGGCAGGTACTCTATGCCATGCATGGAGCTGACATACATTAATTTCCATAAATTGCCTCTCTTGAAAACAGTTATTTATAAGAAAAAAGTTTAGAAGGAAACGATTTGGCTGCCAGGACTTGCAAATATTCAGATGAGCACTAGATGGCAGAAGTAGAAATACAAAAACTGCCATTTTTTTGCTGCCATCTTGTGGTCATTCTGTAAATCCTGAGATCTGGTAAACCCTGAGAAGAAAGATAATTCTCTCTCTTCACAAAAGCAAAGCACTAAATGAAATTTTTACCATTTGAGCTTCCCAAGAAGGAAAAGAGAGATTACTTATATAAGCCACTTAAAAAAAATAGAAGCCCATCACATATTCTTGAGGAATAGGCGCAAGGTTGCCATCAGCATACAAGAAACCTGCCATCTGCCTGGGGCAAGTAAGTCCTAAGTAGAAACCAGCTAAAGTACTGCTAAACAATGAAAGAGCTAATGTAACATAGTTTTAAAAATGTGAATTTAAAAGCCTGTGTTAAATTTTAACTTAGCCGTGAGCATTCAGGATACCATTAAGCAATATTTCAGAACCAGATTATTTCTCACTTTATAGCTATAATATGTTTATAATTACTGGTTTACTTTCTAGGGCTTTTATGACCAAATGACCAAAAGGATACTTTCATTATCCAATATTTTCAAGCTGTTATCTCTTTGGTATGGAAAAAAATCCCATTATTAAGAAGCATAAATTGACTTTGGCATACTGTTCCACCATTTGTTGTATCTGAAAATGTCTGAGATTGTTTTAGTTCCTGGATGCCAAAGTGATCCCTGTGATCATCAGTGTTGTTGATGGCATTCTCTCCATGCCTGCCTGGTTCCATGCCTACAGGTTCATGCAGAATCCTATAAAAATCTTAAATATGAAGCTAATCTAGTACAAAGCAAAAACCTAATTTGAGCATAATCTAAATTCCCACATAGAAAAGAAAATGATGAATGCTTATAGCCATTTTTGAGAAGTGGGCTCTTATAAGGGTGTAGAATTTTTTTGCGATTAGTCGTGTATGCAAGGCAACCATTTTGTAAGAGCACCCATAAACATTCTCTCGATACCAGCTATAACTGTTTACTAACAATTTCTGGAGACTAGAAGTCACACAGGACCAATTTGCATAAACACATTTGAAGATTTCTGACCATAATTTTTGTGAATAAAACACATTATGAATTAACTTTCTATCTTGCGTTTGCAACATTCCAGATTGCCTATGCAAAGCACAGAATTCAAATACTGGTAGAACTTTCCCACTGTGCTACAAATTAGGCAGATGATGATCTGAAACAATGGACCTGGGACATTAGTGTCGGAGGCCTGTCTATTCAACAATTCCATCAACAGCTGCAATCAATAGTATAAACAGTTCATCATATCTTTAATATTGAAACCAATGATTCATGTGGTCATTGCTGAGTTAAGGATGGCACTGATGTTTGTTAAATCATAAGATCCACAATGGTGCCTATTTCAGCATCCCTGTGTGCAAATTAATCCCTTAAGACAGCAATAACTCAGGGATGCAAGTCTTGAATCCAAATTATAAATTACTCATAAAACTGCAGAGAAACTTTCCATAAATATCTGCATGGGAAAAAGTAGAGGTGGACGAGGAGATGCTATACCATAGCAGACTTTGGGACAGTGCTGCTATGAAGTGCTGTATCATTTACCAGGCAGTTTCCACTTAATGTCTATAAGCACTTCTTTTACATCTGGGGATCAACATCACCTTATAATTCTGTTCGGTTAAGTGGCACAACACTGCACCAAACATAAAAAGCAATCTACATTTCATTTTAATGATTAGTACTTTTGTAGCAATACTTGGTGTCAGTATGCTCCATTCTTAACCATTTGGGGGCCATTACAGGCAGTAACAGACATATATAATTAGCACATTTTAAGACATAAATTGCTGCCTTTGGGGCCACTAGGTACAACAGCTACAATCTGCCATGCCACATCTCATTCTCTTCTGTGCATTTGGTTGTTTAAGAAAATTAACTAATAAAAATCATGCTTATAATTGCAACATTAGGATTGTTTCCTTAACCAACAAAGAGAAAAATATCAGCACCAGATGGCTTGCTTCATATTAATGATCACAGAGCAATTTTTGTCTTCAGAGATTCAAATAAACACATAAAAGCCAAAACTATGTCTTGTAGCTTTGGAACAGAAGAAATTAATTGGATGAAAATTTGACCTCACTGAAGACATTTGGAAGGATTATTATATAATAATGTTATTGATTTGAATATGTAAGAACTGCCATCATTAAAACCCAAATACTGTGTATCTTCTAATTGTCCTGATAATAAACCCTATATAGCAGGGGTGTCAAGCCCAATTTCATTGTGGACCACTGCCACTGCCACCGCAGCTGCCATGGCTGGGCCTCCCCTCCCCCACTGCAACCCCCTGGAGACCCCCATCAACTCCTCCATGCCCCACCGTGATCCCCGTGGATCCCACGGGGACCCACCACACAAACCCAAGACCCCACTTCCGATCCCCACCGTGATCCCTGCTAATCCCCCTGTGGCCACCGATGGCCCCCTCATCGCCAAAGACCCCTTAACCATGCCACCATTGCCAACTCCAGGGAGCATTCTGCTGGCGCCAGGTCTGGCCCACAGGCCAGAAACAGGTAAACCCTGAGTGGTATCTGGCCCATGGGTGGTATCTATTCAAGGTGTCAAAGCTGTTAATAAGTTACAGCAAGCAAAAATTGTTATTAATGACAATTTAACTAACTCATGTGAAATTCAAAATCAGGCAAGATAAGAAAATAGCAGGTATAAATTAAGAAGGAAGTTTATAAATTGAAGATGTTTGCAGATGATTTAGTGATATTCCTGCAAGACCCCAAAAATAATATGAAATACTTGATGAAGAAATTAAATGAATTTGGGGTCCTAGCAAGTTCTAAGGTAAATAAACAGAAAACAAAAATGCTGTTTAAGAATATGACCCCACAGGTCATATGACCCCTCGCTTTCCCCACCTCCCACCCAAGGGGGGCTCGCTTGGGATGCCTCCGAGCCAGCAGTGGGAGCTCAGCGAGGAGAGCGACTTGACTTTCCGGCGGCTTTTCTCCCAGGACGTTTTGGGGAGGTCGTGAGAAGAGGCGAGCTCCATCCCCTCAAGTGCCCAAGCTGCAGCCTGTTGCTTTGTGGAAAGATTGGGCACTTGAGGGGTGGAGTTCAAAAGCCCCGGGACTTGCAGCCAGACGCGCACCAAGTAGAAGCGGCTGGAGAATTGTGGCCCCCAGCAAAAGCGATGAGGTGGGAGAAGGGAGATCGATTGATTTCCTTTCTTTTCCCCCTCAATCCCATATGGGTTTTGCCAGCTGAGCCACTTCCCGCCACGATCGCCTGGACAACCATGTGCGCCTTGAGGCCAGCTTACCAAAGCAATGTCACTGCAATGTCTGAAAATATTAATAATTAAACTGAGCCCTCGCGACCCACCCAGATTCTCCGGGGGCCCACCAGTGGGCCGTGGCCCACAGGTTGATGACCACTGGACTAAAAAGTCTGGCTTTAAAGTTGAGAAAAATGTGAAATATTTGAGGATGATGTTTACAAACACAACACAAAATTGTTTCAAAATAACTATGTACCTATCTGGAATGATATCAAAAAGAATTTACTAAAATGGGATAAACTACATTTATCAGTATTGAGCAGAATCTCTGTAATCAAGATGAATGTCTTATCAAAGATGCTTTTTCTGTTTCAAACATTACCAATTCTTACAACTGATGCCCCATTTAAACAATGGCAGATGGATATCTCTAAGTTTATATGCCAAGGGAAAATCCAAGAATTAGATACAGACTATTGCAAGATGCTAAGGAAAGAGAGCTCACCAGATTTGAAATTGTACTTTGACACTTGTTGTTTGACTGTTTGGCTAAAGGAGTGGGTGAACTTTCAGAATAAAAGACTATTTGACCTAGAAGGTCATGAACTGAGATTTGACTGGCACGGCTATCTGTGGTATGACAAGGTTAAAGTAAATGCTGATTTTAATAACCATTTTGTTAGAAATGTCATTTTAAGAGTTTGGAATAAATACAAATTAGCTATGTTGATCAAAGGGAAATATATAAAACCTTTTATCTCTACCTGGAAACAGCTTCTGGACATTGTGCTTGAAGTTGAAAAAACAAATCTTTGATTTTGAGTTTTACTGATTAGACAGATTTACTGTTGTAGAAGTGACTAGTTTAAACTATTGTGTATAAGTAAAAAGTTGAGATTTGATATTACTGCCATATTCTATTGCACCCAAGGAAGTTGGAAGTCAATGCCTTTTCTTTTCTTTCTTCCTCTCCTTTCCCACACTCCATTTCCCTCCCTATTTGTCCTAATATTTTCTTTTGCATTTTTTATTTGCATGTTATATTATAAACCAATAAAATTATAAAAATAAATAAGAAAAGAAAAAGAAAGCCATGCACAGAGGCATTGTGCTTTTCAATTATTTGCTGGACACGTGGAAGTGATCCATTGTACTATAGCTGCTGCTGAACCCTGCCTGCTCCTTTGGCTATGCATCATTTAATGTTCTCAATATTCTTTTTGTTAGTGAAAATCTTGTAGATGACTGAAAGATGGCTTACTGGGTGATAGTTCTTTTAAATCGTCTTGGGCCCCTTTCTTGCATATAAGAATCACTTCAGCATTTTTTCATGCATTGCGTATTTCTTTTCTGAGGCATCTCGAGTATAGTTTTTCTAGCAGCTTGTGTAAATTGTGATCACCAGTTTTCAGCATTTCAACCATAACACAGTCATTTCCTGAAGCCTTGCCATTTCTCAATGATTTTATAACACTTGATATTTCTTCCACTAGGATATCTGGAATTTGCTCTTTCATGGGTACTTTTGAGTGATCTTGATCTTTGTATAGTTCTGAATAGAATTTTTTAATTATTACTAAAATTTCCTGTCTTGTTCTACACACAGAGCCATCTTCATGTTTTAATGCATAAACCTTCTTTCTTGCATTTATTAGTTTGCATTTTGCTCTGTTAATCCCTTTGTTTTCTTCTATTGCCTTTTTCACAAGCTTCATGTTAAACTGATGCATTTCTTCTTGCATTCGTTTTCTTATGGTCTTGCAAAGTTCAACATACTGCAGATTATTAGTGAAAATTCTGGTATTCTTTATTGTCCATCGTTTTTTCATTAAATAAATAGTTTCATCAGAGATTTTTGACTGTACAAAGCGTTAAATGTTAAATGTAATATCGACTCAGATCATAAATTAATCTCCTGCATAAGAAGAAATGAATGACATTAAATGTCATTGTCTTATTTTAAAATGGAGCAATATCCTGTCTGATTGTAGATACTTAAAGTTAAACAGAAATCCTTTCTTTAGTCTTCTATAAAGAAAATAGAGAGAAGTGATCCAATTATGGGTAATAATGGAGAGGGAGAAATCCAAGAATAGAAAAAAAAATCAGGTGAGTTATAGAAGAGTGATTTGTAATCAGTCACTCAAGACATTACATGATACACTAAGCACAAACAAATGAAAATGAAATATATGCACACACTTGAAATAGTCTAATTGTGTATATATATCCCTGTTGCACAGTAGGCAATATATGGGCTATCTCTGTGCAAGAAATTCTCTGGATTGATCTTTATGGGTGGAAACAAGCAAAAGGCAATTCATACTTTGGCAATTCAGGGAATATGGAAATTTTTTTGTAGGTTAGCTTTAATGCTTGGTTTAAAGCTAGAATGCAATCCTGGCTTGTTTTCTAGCACTTTATTAGCTTGCTTTGTTGCTTGTATGAAGGGGAAATAATGAAGCAGCAGAACAAAAGAACACTTGATTTCATTATTCTGACATTGGAGGCAATGACTTCAGAGCAAAAATATAATTTTGGATAACCTTTCTACCCTTCCACTATTGTCCTTGGACAACCCATTTCAAGGCTAGGAAACCTTGATCTTGAGAACAAACCAAACTAAACTTATAGGGCAGAGGAAGAATGAGAAGAGCTGAAAGGAAAGTTTAGAACAGCTGTTTGGATGTCCAGAACAATTTTCATTCTTTTGCTTGCAGAATTTTGGAATCCTTATCAATAAATAGAAGGATTGTCTTTTTGTACTCAGAAATGGGTCGATCAGTCTGCAAAATGTAATTATATTCAATGGAATAACATGGAATTACCGTTTCTGATGGTAGTTAAATAATAATGATTATAATTAATATAGCAGGCAGAGAAGTGACAGATTTTAGCTAGGGTACTAAAATAGGCTAGGGCAGAGAAGGAAGATAATGAAAAAAAGATAATATTTTAGCTTTTGCCTTGCTGAAAACACTGAAGAGTAATGTTATCATGAGAGAGAGAGAGAGAGAGAGAGAGAGAGAGAGAGAGAGAGAGAGAGGTGAAAGTGGTTTAGGGGACAATACAATGCATTCTGCTTTCTACATACTGAGTTTCCGATTATGACAAATCATTGAAGCAGAAATAGCTGTAACACAGTTAGAAATAGTAAGCGTAGAGGAAGATAGGAGGAAACAGAAAGGCAGCCCTAGATATCATCAGTGCAACAAAGCTACTGCAGGCCAAAACAGAAGATCAGATTGCCAAAAAGAAAAAATGTAAAGGAAACAGCAAAGACCTACGCCTAAGAGCAGGGCTGGCCGAAAGGCAATACGAATGGTGCAACTGTAAAAGGCCCCATGCTTCCCAAGGCCTCGCGGGTCCTAGGCGTTTTTAATAAATAGTCCCTGCATGAACATTTCACACCGGGCCTTGGTTATTTTTGGGTCAGCCCTGCCTAAGGATCACGAAACAACAACAAAACCTAGAATCACCAAAGAACTACTCCTAGGAAAAGAAAACTGAGGGAAGCAAAAACATGATTAGTAAAAAAGAACAACCCATCAAATAAACCAAAAGCGTTGAAGTTGTTGTGAGCAGAAATATTTATAGAAAAATAGACTATGATAATAATTCCCATATGGGCTGTCATCCCATTTTTTCCACTGAGCACTTTCTCTTCTTTACTGTTTTGTTCTAATCCTCTGTGTTTATGTCTACGTAACTAATTCTATCACGTCATTCTTTTTTTCAAAATGTAGCACTATTCTCCAGTTGTGGTTCTTTTTATTTTTATTTTTCAGGTTATGTTACCATTCTGAATATAGTTGATTGGTTCCTTATATAGTTGATTGGGGGAAATGGGAGACCCATTATTTGTCTAGAGAAAAGACATAAAGATCACTATGCTTCTAATGTTTGCATCGTAGCTCTTTAAATGTGTAATATTTGCAAATATGCAATTTAAATAACCATTATACAACCTATGTACTTGGAAGCGAATCTCCTTGAGTTTAGGAGGGTTCACATCTAGATAGGTGGTGTCAAATTCAACTTTATATTCTATATATTTTGAATAGTCCTATTGAGAGCAGTGGAACTTTCTTCTATATAAGCCTATACTCTACAGGATTATAGTCTTAAAAACCTATGAAACAAATAGACTTACATTATCACAGGCCAACTTTTAAGCAATTGACATTTTAATGTATATCTTTTAAATTAATGTCATTTTGAGATCATAGCTTATTTTCTGGCCTTCCAGATAGATATCCATTCTAAAACTAAAAAGACTCATTTGGAAAATTCCTACTACTTGTTATTTAGCAGCAGTCATTGGACTGCAAATTGAAATGCACAACTTCTACCTGAAGTATTTCTTTTGAATCTAAAGTAATTATTTCCACAGTACAATTAAGGACAGAAGAGTCTCCAATCCATTCTCTTCCTTAAACAAGCACACACAAAAGTAATAAGGTGTGATGCTGTGTATACCCAAAGCTAAATATCTTGATCTTCCCAGAATATAATTTAAAGCTTAATGATTCTTTTTATTTTGCATGATCACTTTGTGAAAAAAATACAAACAAAATAGTTCTAGAGCTAGACTTTTTCTTTAACAATCTGATCCCTAATGATCAGATCTCTGAAAAGAAGTTTACAATAAATTCTAGTGATCTACATTTCATATACAGTACTTTGATTTGTCATCCAGTTAATTCAATTTTCAGAATTAAATTTCTCTCTAATTTTGAAATTGAATCATTTTCAGTAAAGAATGTCCTTTCTGGAATTCATAGTGATATATTTTCAAGTTTCAATATTTTCTAATTATTTCTAATCTTTTGGGCAATATGGTCAAAGGATTGGAAATGATTAGAAAATACTGAAACATGAAAATATATCATTGGTTGTTGAAACAAGTTGATTGCTGACCAGATAAAATGTTTCTTTTAACAGACACACCTTGATTATTTATCTACCTCTTTGCCTTTGCCTGAAAAAAAGATAATAATAAAAGAAGGCTAAATGATGGCTATATAACACAAACTCGTACATACCAGATTTCCCAAGAAAATGACACATTCCTATTTTTCTTATTGAAGGCTATTAACTAAACTTTGCAGGCTATGAGATTAGAGAAGTTGTCCCCATAAGGATTACTAATAGATTGAAAAGAAATGAAAAACTAAAAGTAGGTTTAAATTCTTT
Source organism: Pareas carinatus (assembly GCA_032468095.1). NCBI lineage: Eukaryota > Metazoa > Chordata > Lepidosauria > Squamata > Pareidae > Pareas > Pareas carinatus. Next base: position 77,461 of record JANHFO010004720.1, on the reverse strand, counting down.
TTCAGTAGAAGGAAATAAACAAATGAAATCTCTCAAGATCTTGTGATAAGCTATAAAATAAGTAGGATAAGCTGTGAGCTGACCAAATTTTCAGGCAATATTAAATTATCCAGAGAAGTCAAATCCAAAGATGATTTGAAGAAGTCCAGAAGATACTCTTCCTCCAAACAGAAAAGGTTATTCATTTTAAAGGTAAACTGTGACAAGTCTAACTGCCCTAATCCTATGATGAATTCTCTCTAACCAGGAAGAAGACCTTGGAATCAGACTGGAGAATCCAATGAAATGTTGACTCAGTGTATGGCAACTATGAAAAAGAAAATAACATGCTAGGGATTATTAGAAAAAAAAGAAACTAAACTGTCATCATTGTAACATCGTTATACAAATTTATATCTAGAATACCATATGTAATTCATGTTACTATGCTTGACAATTCTGAGGAAAGGTCAATAAAGCTGGAAGAAGTCTGAAAGCTCTATAAATATTATTTCTTTTGAATATATATTTTTATATACAATATTATATTTATATTCCACCCTGAGTCCTTGAAGAGGGGCGGCATACAATTTAAATTAAATAAATAAAATTAAATATATATCTTGAATACATTTTTTTTAAAAAATGAAAAAGTTTAAAAGTTAACCAAAATAACCAGAAAGCTCAAACACTTTGTAACAGGCGTGTCAATTTCATTGAGTACTGTTTTGGCCACTGAAAGTTGCCCCCTCACTGATGCGG
>JANHFO010004720.1:47008-58406 GCA_032468095.1 Pareas carinatus | reverse complement strand
GTTTGTGAGATTGCCTGAAAGTTTGGAGTGAATGTGTGCAGTACCTTTTGAGATTACCTACCAGGAACAAACATGTCGTTCCATTTTTATATATATAGATAAATAAATGTGTGGTAGCTTAGATTTAAATTAACCAGAATATAGAAAATATTTAGAAAAGACAGTAGAACACCATTCTCAAACTAGTGTAAGACTTATCTTGTCCCTCCCTCAGGAAAGCATGACTCTGGAATTCATTGCTTTGAATCAGAGAAATGTTCCTGAGAGAGGCAGGCAGCAGTAAAGTCAGGCAGGATCGGAGATTCCAGCGAGGAGCATAAAGCTGTTCTTCCCATTTCCTCAAGTTCATTTTCCTCGCCGGTCCATCAGTAGCCAATATGATGCCAGGAAGATGTTTTGAGAACACTGAGGTGCTTGGCTGATGAAGTGTTGACACTCAGGGCATGATGACTTTGAAGTTGGCAAAATCGGCTGAGAGAAAGTCCGTGCCACCTCTGAAGGCAGACCACCCCTTCCTAATTACCATGCAGGCATTACAAGCAGAGAAAATCCAAGTGTTGATGAAGGTGCTTCCTCCTCCTCCCCCCTCCAGAGGAATGGGAGGCCACTATAGGGAAATGGTGGCCCTGACATGCTGACCTCCTGGAAAATGGAATCAGCCCTGCAGAAAAGAGTTGACATAGACTAGCAATGATAGGCAAAAGAATACAACTATTTAAGTTTATCAGGGCGCAAATCATGAAATCACTTAATGAGCCTATTTGCTCAAACACGACATTTATCCACTCATTCAGATTGAGCATTAGGAAAATTTTTCCATACAACGAGATATAGTATTTTCCCTCTGTGCTTTCCAGAGCCTAAAATGTCCCTTACTTCAAAATGTTGGTCCCCTTCAATCATCATGGGTGCAAGGGATTCTGGTACAGTTGATCCAAGTGGTGAGGTATTTTCCGGTTTCAGTAATTGGAAATTTAAAATAAACATTTGAAAATATGCAATATAAGAAATAGATAAATTTGTGAATTATGTATTTTGGTTGCTTATACTCTGTAAATGGAATATTGTTAATTTGACATTCACTATATAAATAATTTGTAAAAAGAAAAGGATGTGAACACTAAGATTATGAATAAGTTGTAAACCCAGACAACATGTTTGTTGGAAAATGTATCATTTTAATCATTATAAAAAATAAAAATAATTTTGCAAAAAATAAATAAATTGCAAAGTTATTATGTTTCTTTTTCTACCACTAGATGTCTCTCTTTTCTTTCTCTCTTTCTGCTTCTCCCCGCTCATATAATCTTTTACAAAGTATTTCATAAAAATTTCAAAAGTCTTCATATATTCAGTTTTTCCAAGGCCTCTTAAAACCCATCCCAGTCTTTTGTTAATTTTTTTTAATCTTCCTTAAAGGTTTCTCTTTTCCATTTCATAGTGTCCTCCCTTTTTTTTCTTTTTGTGAAATTTATTTTTAAGATTTCTTTTCCTCCTTTAAGTTTCTTCAGGAAAAGTTTAAAATTTGCTCACCCAGTTCAGCATGTTATTGTTGTTTCTGTTAATTCTGCAGCTAAGCCATGGTTCCTCTTCTTCGTTGGTCAGTTGGCAACTTGAACAGCCTGTAAAAAAACTAGGCAGTCTTTCTTTTGTTTGTACCGCCATCTGGTTCAGACTCCTGGGCATCCTCCTTCCTCTCATTGCCTTTTCAGGGTGACTTTTGGACCCTTTCGAGTCCCCAAACAAAAAGAATATCGGACTTTGAAGTCAGAGTTCGGCTTCTTCAGGCTGCTTCATTATGACGCAGACCGGATGTTCCCAGCTTGCTTTTCATTTTTAAATATACCTTTCACAAATACCAATCTATCAACAACTGGTGTGTTTCCAGGTATGATCCATGGTATTAGTATACAATCTGGAGTGCTGATATTGCAAGAAAACCAAAAAAGAACAGCAGTCCTTTGTGCTCACCTGCAACTTTATTGCATTCATTAATAATTGCTACGGAGACAAGGGAAATGTTTCATACACCAACTCTGGAATTATATTGACTATGTGGATACTGTAGAGCTTTTGTTTGATCAATATTGTCAGGTGTTTTCTATAACACAAAGCATGAAGAATGATAGCCTTGATCTCTCAAACATATGCTAACATGAGTCATTTACCTGAGGAAATAAGCTCCCGGGAGCCAATACAGATGTAATTGGAAAGCAATATTAAACATGTTCACACAAGCAGTACCATTATAAAAACATCTGTCCTATTAATACAACCGCTGCTACAAGTTACAGGCAGAAGTACATAATTCAATGTTCTCTTTAGGTTTGAATTCCAAAAGGAGGACAAACTCAGAAATATCTAGAGGTTACCAAATTGCTTATAGGGTAATCAGATGCACTATCATGTATACTTTGGTGATATCCAAAAAAGAAGTTCAGACATAATTTCTCTCACAGCAACTCAAATTCTAAATTCAACACATCTATTAAAAGCAGAACCCTTAGACTTCCAATTTTACTTTGCAACAGGACTCCTATACTTTAAATAGCTGTTTGAAAATAGAAAATATATGATTGTTTGCTGGATTTCTACCTATTATGTAACTTGAGAAAGCTGTAGCACTTGTCTATGAAGAGTTTAACTTCTACTTTTCAGATAACAGGTGATGGAAAGATCACCGCCCTGCCCACTACCAAATCTCAAAGACAATCCAATAGAGGTGATAGCATATTGATTGGACTGACATTTTATTTGAATAAAATAGAATCTTTTCTTTAGCAATTAAAGATAGGGCATCTTTTTCATAAGAATTCCAAATCACAGTACTTCTGCCATGCCTAATTACTGTCATTTTATATAATAATGACATAACTATCATATTCATCATAAAAGACATATAACATACTGTAAAAATAATTAAACAATATCTTTTTAAATTGTTTGAAATCAGCATGGCTCTCCTTGCCTTCACTCCCATGGCCCTCTTATACCTTCATGTACATCATGCATGCGTGAACTTTCATGTATCTCTTTTTGTCCCATTTCATTTTGAATGGAAGTTCTGAATGTTTCAAGGGCAGATTTTATATTTCCTGAAATATGAATTTCTAACTGAGTGGGGACGGACAGGGCACTTTTAAAAATAAAGAAATCTAAAGATGAAAAAAAGGACACGCTTTTGAAAGTTCAGATTCTACAGGTGCTGAATACATTTTGAAAAACTTGCCATTGATGGCAAACCAGTTAAGATGCGGGTTGATGAGTGATGCCTCTCTCCTGAAGGTAGTGGTCAGACCATGCTGGACTAACTGATTAGATCCAGCAAGGTCAAAGTAGCTTATGTGACAAATAGAGCAACACATATCACACACAATGTTGCTATGCAAATGCTTCCCCTTTGTTCATGGATAGCATCAGCATGAAATAATCCAAATAAATACAATAATAAATAAAATGTGTGATTAAGAAGACACACCTATGGAGAAATCCAACATAATATCCAACACACACAGCATAATTAATGAGGTCTTTATAACTTATTCAGATCAAAATTGTCAACTACAAATAAGATTGATATTCTTCAGTGTCAAAAAGAATTGTTCCTTTTTCAAGCATTTTATTTAATACTATTAAACAGCATTACTATTTTTTTTGTATTGAGTTTTCACATGCAATGATATTTAACTATGTTTTTAGTGTTTGCCATCATTGCTTTTTTCACTGCTTTTATTATTCTATTGCCTGAAATTATTACTCTATTGGATTATAGGACTGCTTTGGTCCAAGACCATAAATTTAATAGTTATATCACTCATTCTATTTTACAACCCTTTTGTATGTAATTGTAATTCCTCTTCCTTAGCCTTTGCACATTACAGATTTTATTGCCCCATGGTGGCAGCATTTTATGAGGTTGTGTGCACTTTCGAAAAATATATATATCAGAAAGCAGGCTTCAGATCACATATGAGCACAACATTTTTCTGCTATTTAACAATTCCAAATATCTTGTAGAGTTCAAGACATCTAATATAAAGTTATTGCTGCTTTAAGAAATCAACTCATTAAAGTGGATCTTAAAGCAGTGGCAACTTTCATCAGGCTTATGTGAAAGTCTGAAAAAAGTACAGCTAGCAGGAAGCTTATAATCTGTGGGAGGTCTAAGGCACATCCTAATTGTTTTCTAAACATATGTAACCCTGCTGTCTTATAGATGCTTTTTTCAAAAGGCAACTGGACTGTTGTTTTTTTCCTTGAGAAAGACATTTCACTTCTCATCCAAGAAGCTTCAAAAAACAGTCCAATTGCCTTTTGAAAAAGCACCTTTGAGACAACTGTGACCTGGATGGCTGAGCATCTCTATAGAATGCTGTCTTATATCTAATCAACTTTTGATAGTGATTCTATATCTTTTAGATTAATACAGGAATTAGCCCTGTGCGACAGTTCTTCAGCTGTCTATCGATGAATCTGTCCAAATTTTCTGCTGAGAAAATACTTGAAATGAAATAGTAATATGATAATCCTTCATCTTCTCCCTTCATATTTTTGGCAAACCCCAATAACTCTGTAGTGCTATCAAGAACTATTTCCTGTTTAGACATAGTTAAGCCAGCCCTTGTCGCCTTGGCAAGGGCTTTCCATGCTAATATAATGTAATGGATATACAAACATAATCCTATCATCCCAAAGACAGATAGTTTTGAAGTCTAAGGACATACATACAAGTTTATCATGTCATGTCTGTGACATCACTAAGCAGTGACTAGCAAGTTCAAATGAGCTAATGGAGAATAAAGTAATAAACCTAAGTAGTGTTTCTCAATTGGATCCATTCTTTCTTCTCTTTTTCCCCTTTCCCCCCTTCACTTTCTCTTTTCCCTTTTCCTTCCTATTTTTTCATTGTTTGTTTTTATATTTTTTTGTATGTTATATTATAATTTAATAAAATTTTAAAAAATTAAAAGGATACATTCATACCTTCTTTTGTATAAAGCTGACATACCTTCCATATATAGTTCAGTGACAGAACAATGAAAATTAATTAAAATGTATTGTTGAACTGATTAAAAATAAGATATGTATGAATATAATACAGAGACCTGATTCACAAAATACCTTAAAACAATACCTTTTTTTGGTTTTTATTTTGGCTGAATTAATTCAACCACTAAATCATGATTTGTTTAGCACAATATGTGAAACAAACCAACTGTAGCTTACTCAATAAGCTATAAACAATAAGTCCTAAAATAGATCTTCTCTTCAATTTTTTAAACTCCTATTCTATTCTATTCTATTCTATCCTATTCTATTCTATTCTTGTTCACTTCAGTCATAAATGAAGTCTACGGACATTTAAGAAATATTACAGTAGACTTTCCCAGTTTGTTGGCTTCAGATATATTGACTAGATGACAGTACCTATGGTGGCCTGTCATTCCCCAGGATGTGAGGGGAAGAAGAAGCATCTGCATCTCAGCTTGGATTTTCTCTGCTTGTAATACCTATGTGGGAATTAGGAAGGGGTGGCATGCTTTCAGAGATGGCACAGACTGTCTCTCAGCTGGTTTTGCCAGCTTCAAGGCCATCACGCCCTGAGTGTGAATCCTTCATCAGCCAAGCACCTCAGTGTTCTCAAAACATCTTCCTGGCATCGTTTTAGCTACTAGTGGACCGGGGAGGACGATGAACTTTGGGAAAAGGAAAGATAGCTTTAAGCTTCACGCACGAATCTCAGATCCCGCTTGACTTTACTGCTACTTGTTTCTCTCAGTAAAAGTTTATCTAATTTAATGCAATGGATTCCAGAGTCATGCTTTCCTGAGGGAGGGACAGGAGCAGGTCTTACATTAGGCAGGGTGTGCAGTATTGGTAAACCTGGAAAGAGTTCATTGTCTACCATGGAAACTGGCCACAGCATGTCAACTAATGACAGCAACCAAGAAGCCGAATCAACCAGAGACACCACCACCCCGGGCTAGACCTCTTTGAATGGACAGAGGAAGCCGGCAGCTTGGAGAAATTCCTGCAGCCCAGATGGTCTATGACCATCAGTTAGAAAGATGACTAGGAGGGAAGATACTATCACCAGAGTAATCTGAGGGCATTGGCCAAAGGAGAGAGAGGCATAGCTCAAAGAGCAGGAGGAAGGTGATGACATTGGCAGTAAGGAGGAGAAAGCCAACCTGATGATGGAGCAAGCTATAAAGCTGATGATGGTGGAATTCCTACTGAAAAAAGAAGTTACTGAAACTGAAATTGCCTAAGAGAGACCCCAAGCCTGTCAAAGAGGGCACAAATAACCCCACAAACCATGAACTGAGGGCAGCCCTAGGATACCAAAGAAATAACATGTCAGTAATCCCCAAGGAGTACTGGAACCTAAGGGAGGGGCCCAGCATACATGGATTGGACGAGCTATCCCCTCACAAGCCAATGGACTGTGCCATAGAGTGTCAAATGTCCCAAATTTCTTCCCTACAAGGAAACTTCTGAAACAGTTCATTGTCAAAACTTCATTGGTTTATTATAGAAATAGCAAGGAACAAGTGAAACACAAAGTTGGTTCTAATCCTATCTTGCCAGGCTTCTACTTTATAAACATTTTTAACTGTTTAGAAAGTACTGATATCACATGGTATAGATAATAGGTAGAGAGAAATGAAATTCCTTGCAGCAGACATGTTATCAGTAAAGAAGAATGTAAATAACCTTCACCCATTACACTGTCATAGCAACACATCTCTATTTCCCCCCTCCCTTCTTCAACTAGCATTGGCAAATTCGAAGCACAGTCTTCTGGCTGACAGAATTTGATCCTCCCATGGGCTAAATTACCAAAACGTAAGTTTTACTTAATGAACCTGAGAGAGTTAGAGAAACTGTGAAATTTTATTGATAAAAATCTCAAGCAAGGTTTCATCCAGCCTGCCCAAACATGGGTGGTAGTCCCTGTTTTGTTTCAGGAGAAGAAAGATATCTCTTTTCATCTCTGCATTGAATATAGAGGAATAAACTGCCTCATTTGTGCATCTGCTAAATGGCTGCAGGGAAAGACCCCAGGACTCCTCCAGATGGTGACCAGACCAATAGTTCCATGGAAGGAAATATCTATGGATTTCATAATAGAACTCCCTGAAATGCTTAGGGAAAATATGAGTAGTTACTGACCTATTTTCAAAACAAGTACACTTTGTGCCATGCCAAAAGATTCCATCAGCTAAGGTGTTAGCTAAACTGTTTGTTAAACACATCTATAAGTTCAATGTATTATTTCAGATATAGGGGTACAGTTTACCTCTAAATTCTGGAGAGAATTCCTGAAACTTTTAGGATCAATCAGGGGCTCTTCCCATCATGGGGTATTAGAATAGTACCTCAGTATTATATTAATTATCAGCAGGATAATTGGACTAATTTACTGCCGCTTGCAGTAATTCTGTGAACTCTAGCACTGGGTTTGGTCTCAATGCCTGAACTGCCAGTGAGTGACCCCACTGTGGCCTCCTTAAAAGAGTAGGTGACCCAACTACAGAATACATGGCTGGTGGTCAGAAAATTGCTTGTTGACACAAGGGAAGCATTTTAAAAAACAAGCTGATAAAAAATGCACCAAACCAAAAGAGATTGCAGTTGGGGGACTGTGTCTTTCTCTCCACTAAATATCTAAAGTCCAGACAGTCCGCTAAGAAGTTGGATCCCAGAACATTGGATGCAGTGGACTGAAGAAGCCAAACTCCAGCTTCAAAGTCCAATTTTATTTTTGTTTGGGGACCTGGAAGGATCCTGAAGAGGCAACAAAAGACAGAAGATTGCCCAGGAGCCCAAACTAAATGGTGATCAGTTCAGGCAAACCAGAAATCTTCTTGAACGAAAAAAAGGCAGCCTGTTGTTGTTTTTTACAGGTTGGCCATGTTGCCGACTAACCAGAAAAGAAGAGGAACCATGACTTAGCCGCAGAATTAACAGAAACAACAAGAACATGCTGAACTGGGAGAAACATTTTAAACTTTTCTGAAGAAACTTAAAGGGTTTTTTTAAAAAATAAAATAAAATAAATTTCCAAAATAGAGGAAAAAAATGGTAGGACACTATGAAATGGAAAAGAGAAACTTTTAAGGAAGATAAAAAATATATTTATAAAAGATTGAGATGGGACTTAAGAGATCTTGGAAAAACGGAATATATGAAGAATAAGAAAAGGAGGGAAGCAGAAAGAGAGAAAGAAACATTTAATGGTGGAAAGAAACACTGCAATGACTTTGCAATTTTAAACTTTGAATATAATAATACAAATCAAGGATTTACAATATCTATAACTTTTAAAAAGAAAAAGTAATGGAATATATATTACATCTCACTGGATAACTGATACAGAGACTGTGTAAAGAAGAAGAGGAAAACAGGAGAGAAGAGGAGACGAATCGTGCTAGACAAAAGATTAAAAATTGAAAACAAATTTCAAAGGATTATAAAAAAACAGAAGAAGGAGAATAACCAGCAATTTTGGACAAAGGTGAGAAATAATTTTGGAAGCTGTGTGACAAAGTAAAGATGGAGAACAAAAGAATGTGGAAACGATATAAATACAAATGCAATGTTGGAAATTAAACTCAAAGGAAATACGATTAAATTTAGAATTGATGTTATAAATGTTATGCATAACATGAAAAATAGTCTGAAATAGAAAAAAATAAGAATGATATAGAGTCTAAATGCAAAAGGTAATAATAATGTTAGAATTCATTTTATGAAAACATAAGCATAATATATTAGAATTTATTTTGCAAATGATATAGAATAATTTTAAGTAAAGAGTTAGAAAATGAGAATCGTATAAAGTTTAAATTTAAAAATGTCTTTGCAAATTTAAATGCTGAATATAATAACATAAAATTTTAGACAAAGGTGGGAAATAATTATGAACAAAGGAGTGCAATACAGTAAAGATGGAGGAGAACAAAAGAAGGTGGTCATGATGTATGGCAAACACACATGTATACAAAAAGATATTGGATAGAATATTAAGAAAAAATATAAAATTGGAATTTAACCTCAAATGAAAAATGATTAAATTTAGAAATGAAGTTATGAATAATATGGGAATAGTCTAAAATAGAAAATGTATGTTGGGATTAGGCAAAAAATGCAAAATGTAATTAGAATAAGGTTAAGATTTACTTTATGAAAAGATAACAATAATAAGATTTGAATTTATGAATAATATAGAATAATATAAAATGAGACAGGTTAAAGTATTATTTTTTTTAATATGAGATATTGTATGGGAAAAATGTACAATTTTGGGGAAAGGGAGACTATGTTTAGGGGTAATAAAAAACTATTAATTTTCATTGAAGTAGATTGAAAAATCAAATAAATATTTTAGTGTTGAAATTTATTATATGAAAAATAAGAAAAATTATTAGTAAAATATCAATATTTGTGTCAGACTAAGAAAAGAAGAAAATATAGAAATTGCAAATTGGAAATTTAAATGGAATGAAATACTTGAAAATATGTAATATAAGAAATAGACAAATTTATGAATTATATATCCCGATTGCTTATATTCGCACTGTAAATGGAATGTTTTTAATTTGATTTGTAAAAAGAAAAGAATGTGGAAACTAAAATTATGAATAAGTTATATACCCAGAAAATATGTTTGTTGGAAATTGTATTATTTAATCATTATGAAAAATAAAAAAACTTTACAACAAAAAAATTAAAATGAAAAGCAAGCTATCTCTGATTGGGCTGATCTGGAGTTTCATGATATGAAATCAGGGGCTTATTGTGGATTTGATAATTTGAAAAGTTAAGAATCATGCAGTGTTAGTGCATTTGTGAAGAGACTATGCTCCATGCCTGTAATGTGATGCAAGCACATGACAATTTGCAATTTCTTTTTGTGTTGTATATTCCCAAGTTAAATTGATTAAAAATCCATATAGAATTTTCCAATCATGCAATTTGTTGAATGTTCAGTTATAAGGCACTTGTGTTTTATTACAATAGCACTCAAAATGTTCATGGAAAAGTTGAGTAGCAGTACCAATAACAACAGCACTTAGAGTTATATATCGCCTCATAGTGATTTACAGCACTCTCTGAGGTTTACAAATGTCACTGTATTACCTCCAGCAATCCGGGTCCTCATTTTACTGATCTCGTAAGGATGGAAGGCTGAGTCAATCTTGAGCCAGTCAGGATTGAACTCCTGGGTATGGGTAGACCTAGTCTGCCATACTGCATTCTAACCACTGGCTCCTTTGTGACGCAGTGGTTAGAATACAGTATTGCAGGCTAACTCATTTAACTCTCAATTTGGGGATAATATTTTTCTAGAAGAACCAGAAAGATTTTTCTTTCTTTCTTCTTTCTTTCATTACATCAAATCTACTTCTATACTAGCAGCTTGGTCATCTGGATGTTTTGGGAAAACGTGAAAGAAAGTTTGAGTATAGTAGTCAATATCTTTTACCTATCCCCCTTGGTTTTGGCTTTCGTCTTTTCTTGGAGTCAATTGTGAGCATTTATAAAATGCACACTTCAAAGAATCATATTTAACATGCTTAACGAAGTCATTAAAAGACTAATTTGCATAAGTTTTGAGCAAAATTTTGAAACATGGCTACTTTTAATATTGTTGATCTTGTTGTGGCTTTGGATATTCTGGAAATACAGTCTATTTGATTACTTTATATTGTGCAAACCTAGAAAAACAAATAATTCAATCACCAAGTTAAGTATGTCAGCAGTTGGTTGATATAAGTCTGTAATGAAGAAACCATTAAAGCTAATATTTTCAATACATTCTTCAGTTAAGTCTTTGTTAACAGCAATGGATCCAATCCAACATTTTCTAATCATACTAATATTGATTGCAATGATCTAATACACGTTGATTTTACAGAAGACAATGTTGAAAAGGCACTACGGATTCTAAAACCATCCCTATCTATTGGTCCTGATGGATTATGTGCATACTTCTTAAAAAAAGTTTCCACCATCATAGCTGAGCCATTAAGCATAATCTACGAGATATCATTCAAATCCAACACTTTACCAGACTTATGGTCATTAGCTACGGTCTTCAAAAAAAAGACCCTAGCCTAGTTGAAAATTACAGACCAATCTCATTATGTTGTGTCACCTGCAAAGTGATATAAATAAAATTTTGATTTGATTTGATTTGAAAGTCATGGAATCAATCATCAACCAATTCATTATCCTCCACTTAGAATCAAATAACCTACTCTAACAATCATTTTGGCTTCAGAAAAAAAAAATCCTGTAATTTACAACTCATACACTGCAAAAACACCTGGACTACACAACTTGATCAGGGCAAAGCAATAGATGTAATCTACATTGACTTCAGCAAAGC
>JANHFO010004720.1:25783-36006 GCA_032468095.1 Pareas carinatus | reverse complement strand
AATTTAAGACAAACCCAATATTAAAACCAATTTAAAACCAGATTAAAATTATCATATGAAATTAAATTTTCACGGGGAGAAGGTGTGATACTAGGTAAAACTGGCCTGATTAAAAATGTGTTTTTACCGCATGGCGGAAAGCACGGAGGTCGGAAATACTTCGAATCTCGGGGGGAGGTCATTCCAGAGGGTGGGTGCTACCACAGAGAAAGCTCTCCCCTTGGGGGTCACCAGCCGACATTGTCTGGCTGCTGGCACCCTGAGGAGGCCCTCTCTGTGGGAGCGAACTGGTCGGTGGGAGGTATTGACTGGTAGTACGTGGTCCTATAGATATATGGGTTCTAAGCCATGGAGCGCTTTAAAGGTGATCACCAACACCTTGAAATGCACTCAGAAGCCCACCGACAACCAGTGCAGCTCGCGCAGGAGAGGGGTCACAGGGGCACTGTCCTGAGCCCCCATAATCCCCCGTGTGGCCACATTCTGAACCAGTTGAAGCCTCCAGTTGCATCCCAAGGGGAGCCCCATGTAGAGAGCATTACAGTAGTCCAGGCGGGCAATGATGAGGGCTTGAGTGACTGTGCGCATAGCATCCTAATCCAGAAAGGAGCGCAACTGGTGGACCAGGTGAAACCGGTAAAAGGCCCCCTTGGTGATGGCTGCCACATGATCTACCAAGGGCAGCCGTGCATCCAGGAGGACGCCCAGATTGCGAACCCTTTCCGTGGGGGTCAGTATTTCACCCCCAATAGTCAGCGATGGAATGAGCTGACTATGTCGAGACGCCAGCATCCACAGCACTCAGTCTTGGAGGGATTGAGTCTGAGTCTGTTGAGCCCCATTTGTCTTTTTTCTATTTATTTTTAGTCCTGCAACTGATCCATATTGTTCAATTTTAGTAATTAATTTTGGTATTATGATGTGTGGATCTTCGATTATGAATGCTAGATCATCTGCATATGCTTTTATTTATTATTCTTCCCCTTTTACTTTTAAATCCTTTAATTTGGTTATCATTCCTGATTTCGTTATTTAGGATTTCTAGGGTTAAAATAAATAGTAAGGGAGATAATGGGCACCCTTGTCTTGTACCTTTCTCTATGTTTATTTTTTTTATAGTCCTTTGTTTATTATTATTTTAGCATCTTGTTTCCGATATATAGTTTTTATGGCTTTAATAAAGTTGTCACCCAGATCTAATATTTCCAGTAAATTTGACATAAAGTCCCAGGATACATTATCAAACGCTTTTTGTGTGTCTAGAAAAATGATAGCCATCTTCTTTTCTAGTTGCATCTCGTAATGTTCTAAAGTGTTGAGTATAATTCTTACATTGTTTTTCACTTGTCTTCCCAGGATAAACCCATTCTGATCTTCATGAATATATTCTTTTAGCCACTCTTTCATTCGGGAGGCCAGGATTGAAGCAAAAATCTTGTAATCTGAATTAAGTAGGAAAATAGGCCTATAGTTCTTAATCCACTCTGGATCATTTCCCTCTTTTGGAATCAACATAATGTTTGCTTCTAGCCAAGTCTGAGGTATTATCCCTTTCTGAAAGAGGTCATCACATATCTGTTTGATGGTAGAATTATGATTTCTTGTAGATTTTTATAGTATTCTGCCCATCTGGTCCTGGGGCTTTATTGGTTTTTTATTATTGTTTATGGCCTGTATAATTTCAGTTAGTGTAATTGGTTGATTTAGACTGTTCTTAAATTTTTCTTGTTTTTTAACTGGATTAGTTTCTTTTAAGTATTTTTGGATTGTTTCTAATGGAATTTTATCTTGGGTATATAAGTTGGCATAGTAATCATTAATTATATTTCTTAGTTCTTCTTGCTCATATTTCTTGTTATGTTCTGTATCTTTTAAACAGGTTATTAGTTTTTTCGGTCTTTTTTGCCTTATCCTATGGGTTAGCCACTTCCCCATTTTATTAGCTTTTTCAAAGTATAGATGTTTTGTTTCTCTAATTTGTCGGGCTAGATTTTCTGAATTTAATAAGTTTATCTTGTGTTTGATCATGATCATCTGTATTTTGGTTTGTTTGGATCCTGGATGGTTGGCCAGCTTTTGTTCCAAGTCTTTCAATTGTGTTTCTAGTTCTTTGGCTTTTTTTTTTTGGCAGCTGTGTAGATGATAACCAGCTTTCTATATACCGCTTTTGATGCGTCTCAGACAGTTTGTAGTGAGGTATCTCCTATCCAATTTTCCTTGAAGTAGAGTCCCATTTGGGTCTCCATCTTTTTCCTAAATACTGTCTCTCTTAGAATTGATCTGTTCAGTGTCCATCTTTTTTCTGTCGGGGTGTTGTTCCATGTCATACTTATGGGGTTATGGTCAGCCCAGGTAGCTGGTTCTATTTCTGCTATTTTTCTATTTATTTCTATTTGGGGTGAAATCCAGACCATGTCTAATCTTGACTAGGATTTGCGGTAATCTGAATAAAGGGTATATTGTTTTTTTAATAGGATTCCTGATTCTACATATGTCTATCAATTTCAGCTCTTCCACCATTTTCTTGAATGATCCTGGTGCTTTTTTTCTTCACTTTTTTCTTTTGTAAACAATCATAATCTAATTTATCACCTATAATTATATTGTAATCACCTATTATACCTTTATATTGGTATTGTAATTCTGTTAATTGGTTGTGCAAGTTCTTGAGGAAGTTTTCCTGGTTCATGTTAGGAGCATATATTGTTACTAGAAGAATTTGTTTCTGGAGTGTCTGGATCTCAAGCATCAGTACTTTGCCCTCCTCATCATTGTAAACCCATTTGGATTTGATACTTTTTTAAATGTACACTACTATGCCTCTTTTTTACTGTTTTTCCCTGCGGTATAGTATAGAGTTCCCAATTTTGGTTGTTCTAATAGTTTATAATGTTCTCTGGGGATATGAGTTTCCTGTAGACAGATTATATTATAAGTTGTTTTTGGCAGTTTCTTTAACTGGTTGGTTCAGTCCATTGACGTTTATTGAGAGGATTGTGGGGTTTCTATCCATATAGTTTTCCACACTTTGTAGTTGCTGCTCTGGTCTTTCTTTGTCCCCCTTCTACCTCAATTTCATCTCATTTCTTTGTTGTTTCTCTTTCCTCTAGTCTTTCCTCTCTTTCTTCTGCTTTTTGTCTCTCTGACGGTCTTTCATCATCTTCTTGTCTTTCACTGAGGATGGATGAAAACTTTCACTCAAAATCTTTGGTCTTCCAAATTGAGCTAATGTAGTATCTTGTATTGTTCCAATAGAATGATACACCTTCTGGTAAAAGTCAAAAATATCAAATTTCTTTTCCAGTCAGTTTAGTTGTCAGGGAAATATATAGCTTTCTATTCTCCCAAATTCTTCTTGGTACTTGTGTTAGTACCTTGATCTTCTGTCCATTCTCAATTATTGGATCTTCCCTGGTTTTATTTATTACAACGTCTCTTACTGCTTTTTTCATGAACTTGACGTGTACCTCCCTCTGTAACTTGTTTCTTCATGTGTAGTTTATGTTCCTTTGTTTATTCCTTATTGCATCAACTAGTAGTAGTTTTATAGTGTCATTTCTCCTTCTAGTCACTAGGTGGCTCTGTAGGACTGTAAAATGTATTATGTCAAATTAATACAAATTAAAGTTTCTTGTAATTCTTCTAAAGTTCTACTTTATAACTTGAAGCTTGTGCAAAATCAATAGTATTGAGACTTTCCACTCTTTGGGGTATATAATTTGGTTTATCTGTTTATAGAAATTTTCCTCTCCTGTTTATTCTTTAACATCAGGAAGTTCTTTGATTTCCTATTCACTTTGAAACCAGTTCCAGAATTTGGCTTGCTGTTTATAAGTGCCCCAAAGTTCTAAATCTAAACCCCCTTATCATGGAGTCTTAAAAATCTTGGATTTCAAATTTAAGGAAGTTTATTTAAGTTTATTTAAGGGATTGTAAGAGTTCTTACCAGAACCCGGCTCCCATTCCAGTTTCTCTGCTTCTGCTGGTTGTCAGAGGCTAATGGCCTCCTGTCAGTTTTACTGGCCTTTCACACTGCTCCTTTCCAGGAAAGACCAGCTGTTCTGAGCTGACCGCCGCCTGATTCAGGTTTGCTGGTTGCTCCTCTTGTTATTTCCCCTCCAGGAAAATTTTTTGGGCGGAAAAATAGCATCGAAACCCAGACCATAGGACGGAGCTTTGACCCACAGTTTGTAACGCTGTGACATCACTGGAAGCACCAGCTTAATAATCTTTCAAAAGAAAATTAAATCTTTTTAAAAAGTTTAGGATTCTTTTGAAATACACTGTACACAGGGTTGATTTCAACTGGAAAATACTATATGGCTGTATTGAGATCCCAGGTGCTGCTAATTATGTCACTACTGGTTGCATTACAGGCTTCTGGTAATTCTGCTGAAAAGGAAGTTTGCATGGCTGACTTTCATTATTTTTACAATCTTTGACAATTTGTGCAAAAGGATTGTAACTCTCACCGTGACTGGGCGATGCTCCCAAGACTATTTCATGCAGCTAGAATTTCTTTGGCTGCTTCTGCAATGCAGCATAATAACATTGGTGCTGTTATTTTGCTCATTCCTTTCTGGCAGTAAGGGATAACATGATAGTGGTTGTTATTATCCACAGTGAAATATTGATTGTGGGATTCCTACAAGTCCACTCCAAGTGCCCATGTTTGTCACAGCAATTCCTGCCTATTCTTGTGTACTGCTGCTCACAAGGCCAGAACTGGATATCCTGATGACTTATTGCCAAAACTGTTATTCCCCTGAAATGCTAATAGAGGAAGGGAAATACATGAAGCAGTAGTAGTTCCCTTTTGTTTTGTTCTGTAAACCCACCCTTTCTCACCAAATAAGATTCTTTCAAAAATAATGGTACTCGGAAATAGTCTGGCTGGCAAATGCAGGCATGGACATGAGGATGTAAAAGGCATCAGGAAAATTCTCTCAAACTTTATCCCATACAAAGATTTAGACAAATAACTAAACCATTATTCTAAGCTTCAGTTCATTAATAAGAATGATTGATGGTGGTGATGCTTGGTAGAAGGAGAAATGAAGCTAAGCAAAGTCACCAATCCCTTTCTCTAACTTGGCACTAAAAAAATAGGTGAGGACAGTACCATTATTTATTTTTATTTCAAAACAATTCAAATAGTACATTTTTCAACAAACGTGTTGTCTGAGTGTATAATTTGCCAATACAGTTTTAATTCTTACTCCTTTGTTTTTTTCTCAAGCCATTAATAAAATAAGTCCCAAGTTTGGAAATATTTCATTTAAAGTTCAGATTTAAAATCCATATGCCTTCTTAATATTCTTTCTAACCAAGCATGATTTTTTTTAATCCAATACCTCTTTGCATAAGTACATGTCCACCAGATATAATAACCATCTTTTTTTGTTCTTCTCTATCCTCTTTTTGATATTGTGGTCCTCCACCCAAAAATGCTCTGTGTATTTCATCAAAACCATCAGTTTTCAAAACTGAATCCAAGCGGTATCTTATATTATTCCAATTAATTAAGATCCCCTCTGGCATTAACCATCTAAAGTTTATTCCTTTAGCAATTAAATTAGTTATCATATTTCTGTTCTTACATTTTCCTGAATTAATGTCTGCATTTTTTGTCAACTTCTTATAATTTATTTTCCGTATTTTGACATTTTTGTTTATTTTTAACAATCATTTGTTGATGGTTATCAAATTCAGCTTTTATGTCCAACATTTGCTGATTTAGTTTATCAAAATGTATTTTTGTCTCTTCATTTTTTTGTCTTTTCATTATTTTTTGTATTGATTCTTGAATAAATTGTAATGTATCTTTCATTGTTCTTTGAGTAGCATTTATATTATCTCTTTGTAACATTTCTTCAATGGTGCCCTGGCTGGAACTGGGTGCTGTTGGTGCAGAAGGACAGTACCATTTTTGTGGCAGAAGAGAGACACCACAATTTAGGCTAACAGGCTTTTTTGCTATCTCAAGGAGGAAAGGATATTAATTTAATGTAGTCGGATGGAAGACCTCTAAGACTAGCTTCTATCAGTATCCAGCAAGAATTAATGTTTTCAAAATGAATCTAGGAAGGCAATTCAATTAAAAGCTAGAAAAACTGAAATAAAGCTAATGACAAATATTCTACAGAGAGATCACATACTCTTTCCAACAGTTTAGTAAAGAAATATACTTTCACAATTCAAGGCTCGTTCTCTTAACCTCCATCAGTGCTCTCATAAATTGTTTAATAGATAATGTTGAGATTTATAACATTATTGCTATCATTGTGGAGAACCAATCCCTTCAAACTCCTTGTCTCTGAGGGAAACTCTGATAACTCACCAAGTTCAAGTGAGTTCAAAACCATTCTGCATGCAGCTCTTTATTCATGCAGAAATAAAATGCAATTATTGACTCAAAGGTTAATGTAAGATTGACTGAGCATTATCTACAAATGGTGTACCTTATTAAAACTTCACTTTACAATGGATTTTACCTCTCTGATTCAGGCAGTAATATTTTGTTCATCAATTCTTTGTTTCTACTACTCTTATTTCAGTACTACAAAGAGGGAGTCACACTGACTACTTAATTGGCCAAATACATCACTTGAAGTGTTAGCTTTTAGAAGCAGCACTGTTGTTTTTTTCTTTTCAATTTATTTACTCTTCAAGGTGGAAAAATAGCAATGTTACTATAGGATTCAATTAATTTTTCTCAGGTTAATGGGTTCTGTGTCAAGAATGAATAATCACAAATGTGTAGGCAATGAATACAATTCTAAAGTTCATTATTTTCACAGTATATTCTATTTCAGGTTTCTTTTTGGCTCTTATAGGAAAAACAAAAAGGAAATACCCTTTGTTTTCATTCTTTCATAGAGCAAGTGCTCTTGTTATTCTTTGTACTGCAAATTCCTTAAAATTATATCACTCATTTTTCTTTTAAGTGCCAGAGGTCACTAGGAAGGAAATAAAACCTTTCATTTTTATTAACTTTAGTGAATATAATTAGTCAGTAAATTATTTGCGTTTTGAACTAGAAGAACCAATATACATTTATGTTCCAAGAATGAGTTGTTTTACTTATTTTATGAGTGAAGGCTGCAATAGTAGCTAAGTCAAAGAACATTTAATTAAGTTATATTTGTTTTTTCATGATCTCTTAGCTCCAGATTATAAATCAAGAATCAAGGAGTACTTAATTTCCTCTTACAGCATTAAAAGTAATTGCTTCATAAATTCACTTTAGTGATCCAAATATTTGCACAAAGTACTGCACAAAGAAGTTGTTCCACTGATGAGATCTAATCTCTCTCTATTCATTAGCAGATATGATTGCAAATTACAGGTCCAGTTTGCGTCCTAAAAATATCATATTTTCACAAATATTGAGCTTTGCTTCATTTTTTATTTTTTTTAAAGGTTGAGATTTTTTCCCCCTCTGCCTGGTTCATCTCTGCAAAATGTACTTCTAAGATAGCACTTTCTGTTTTTGTTGCTCCTGGGTACAATTTCAACAGATTCATTTTGTTTCTTTGTTCTCTGTGAATAGTAACATGCTCAAGGAGGCTAACAAAATATAGAGAAGAAAAATGCAAAAGAAAACAACCAGAACTAAGAGAATGAAAGAAGACAGACAACAATTCATGGGTGAAATGGGAGGGAATAAGAAATTTAATAACTTAACAGATCACATGTCTGTTGAGAGAGACAGAGAGAATATATCAGCCCTTCGAAATAGGTCCGACCAGGAAACTGACTCCACAACTTGAAATGGAGCCATTTATACTTAATGATATAGTGTGGTGACAGAATCTTGAAGACACAATTCCATTTTCCTTCCATCTCTCTCTCCTCCTGCACCCCATGGCCCAGGAAATTAGGACAGAACCAGTCCGAGTTACTTCCTAAGCATTTATTTGCTTTCTGGAATTAAAGCCAATTTTGTCCATATTGTTGTAACCATCTAGTTTCTCCAGGGTCATCTCTGTGGTTCTCTACAAAGTGAGACCCTAATTAACTAGCCTATAGAAGACCAGTCAAAAAGAATACAAGCTAGAATTCCTTATCAAAAATAATATACAGTATGGATGTGGAAAAGGTTGCAATACAGGGGCAGATTTTATGCCTAGGATGCTGAGGGTCCTAGGTTTATTATCTAGCACTCTCACGAATGGTTAAAATTATTTGTGAGCCAAACCTTGAAGAACTGTTGCTGACTATTTTCTTGCTTTGTATAACCTTCTAAGCTGCAATTTGTCTGTTTATCATCTGGTAGATTGTGTGAAGTTGACCATTGGTTTACAAACAATAGTTAATGCTTTTACAGCTACACTGCAAGAAAAATATATTGATAGCAAGTGTCCAAGGAGTCCAGTTCTGACCTGATTGCTTGAACCACCTGCAATTAACTGATGGATGGCCACAGAGAAGGTACAATTGTGACTGACATACATTTAGAAATGAAACTCATCACACCCAGAGTCACCAAAAATAAAATAGATTAGGAAAAAATGGTGTCTCTCACACAGACAACATAAATAATGGTAATTGAATTACATAAATAGTCATGGGAACAACATTGAATGATATTGACCATAAAACCATTAACGAGTATCCATGATGTTTGTTGTGCTCAGGTATAAGTCCTTAAATAATAAAAGCAGTAAAAATGGTACTAAAATGGGACCATGTAAAATCCTATTTCAGCAGAAGTAGAAAACTGGAAATGTACCCAGTGCCTAAAACTATGTTTAGCAAAGACCTGAATAATACCTGAGAAGAATTACAGAATTACAGAAAGTATTAACTCCATTTCCCATAGCAGGGGAACACAGAAGACGCAATAATATAATCATCAGGGAGTTATGATTCAGCTGAGCGATTAATGAAATGGTAAAATTTTCTGGTGTTTTGACCAGTCCTTGTAATTCCAGCTTTGTCTGTGCTTGATTAGACAACTTCTTTATTTGTCCCCAAGTCACCGACGGCGCGTTTTCTGTCTTCAACAGTGAAGGCGAGGAATGTGTCTGCTTGAGACTCGGATTGAACTCCGGGATCGGATTGGGCAGCCCTCGATGCCAAGCCCTTTTGATATGGTTTCACTTGGCGGCTAGGGACCCACAGCAGACCTGTTGGAGTAAGCACAGCAGCATGTCCTCATCTCCATGTTATAAGGGAAATGGACCCATACCAATTAGGGTCTGGAAAATGTATGTCTCAAAGCAAGTTGTTCCTGGACTAAAGTTTTTAAGACATCCAACTTTTGTTGAGGCAATGGCCATTGTTCTATCCATACAGGATCTTGGAATTCCCAAGCCAAGGGCAAGGCAGTGGACATGATATACTGTTAATCTGGACAAAGCTCCTAATTGGGACAACAAATCTCTTCCCCATAGGTTAATCTACACTTTCAGTATATATGGCTTTATATACACAGCAGTCTCAGAATTAATGGACATCACGGAAACCCATTCTGTACTTTGATATGCCTCTTGAGTTCCTCCAATGCCTCATACCGAGGAAACCGAGCCTTTAGGCCATGCTGCTGGCCATTGAGAATCGGCTATAACTGACATCAGCTCCTGTATCTAAAATTCCAATGAAGGGAGTGCCATTCAACCAATAAGTATGCTGAGGCTTACATTCCTTTATAGCTTGTGTGACTGTTGCAATGTGGGGGTGGATCAGTGAAGTAGAACCAAACCCTCCTACTCCCCTTTGGACATCTTCACCTCCTGCAGATAAATAGAAGGGAAGCAAGATTAACTGAGCCCATGACTGACCTTTTGAAAGTTGGCGAGGAATGTTAGACCATATTTGAAGTTTTATGATTCCCTCGTAATTACTATCAATTACCCCTGAGGAAGAACAAGTTCCATTATTCCTTGAGGAAGGCGCCCAGAGGTTTTGAGTGGGCAAAATCACAACCTCTCCGGGAAATGTAAAATTCAAGGGCATGTTTATACCATGTCCAGGGCAAGTGAAGAAACGTGTGTAATTGGCTATGGACTGAATTATCGAAAGCTAGATGTACTTTGTGTGGATGAGTTCTGAAAGTCAGAAATATTTTTTTTCAAAAATTGAGAGTAATAACAGCTATTGGGGTTTATCAGGAACAGGTCAAACGGTCTAAGGATGAACAGATATTTTTTTTTTTTTATAATAAAATTTTTTATTGGTCAACAATAAACAAAATTATAGCTTACAATATGTGGAATTTC
>JANHFO010004720.1:14553-25050 GCA_032468095.1 Pareas carinatus | reverse complement strand
CCTTCGAGAGGCAAAAATGTAAGTAGGTCTTATTTTCGGAGGATGTCTTATTTTCGCGGAAACACGGTAAGTATAAAACACTGCCAATATTATTTCATCCATGATATCATTTTGTAGGGTGCTGCTGATAATTTTGAAAAATTGAAAAGCATAATTCTTCTCCTGTTTTCTGACTCATGCATATGTGTTCATTTGTCCACACTATTCATTTTAATAACCGACAATGCACAGTCAATAAAAACTTTGATTTCTTCTGGGATGAATGCTTGCATCCAAGATTAATTTGCCTTTTCTCCTCTCCAGCCTTTTCTTTCCGGCTGGACTTTCAAGCAGCCTGTGAAGCAATCCTTACAAAGAACAATGTTTGTTTCTAAGTCTTTGTATACTGCCTTTATGAGACTGATTCAACAGAAGTGCTTTAAAAAATCCAGCTTCCATACACCCTCCCACACTTTTTCAAGAAACCTGGCATTTTGGCTGTACATGCAAATAGCTTCATGCTCTTGTTTGTATATGAATATTTTACAAAGTTCAACATGCATCATATGGAATTTTGTTTGAGCTGGAGACTCATCCAGCCATTTAGATTTAAATGAGGTCATCATTCACTTCTGCTTCATATTTTTAGGCTGTGACATACCAAAGATTTTTTCATCATTCTTCTTTAAAATGAGTTGGGAAAACATTTTTATGATCCTAAGACAATATTTATGGCAAGCATTGTTTTAACAATGGCAAATCCTGAATCCACCCCTGAACGTGAGTGACCCTTCCCTGCCTGTTTCCAATCTCAGTAGTAGTTCTCCAAGCTAATCAGCTTCCTCATGTCCCCCCCACCCCAATTCCACCCAACAATCCCCTGCAAGAAGACCCCAGGAGTCACTGAGACTTTGGAGAAGTATTCAAAGCACTGGAGCACTGAAACACAGCTCTAATCACAGGAAAGCAGGCAGTGACTAAGTTAGGAGAAAGTGCCTATACTATTTAAATGAGGCTTCTAGAGGCTAGAAGACCTTGACAGATCTGAATTCTTTCTAAGTAGTGTTTTATAGTTCCTGCATTGGTCTTCAAACTAAAGTGAAATTGTTAAAAATTCTTGGCAGCATTTCATTGATGGTCATGCACTGCTTTGCTCTGAGTACTCGGTTCATAACCTGTATAGATTACGGGATTATTGCTTTGTTTTGATCCCAGAAATTTTATTCATTATCACTGTCTTGAATGACTAATATTAGGACATTTATTGGTTTTACATTATGTGAACACAGGTTGCTAGGAAAATTGTGCTGTCAATAGGCAGTGAATGGATCTAGGTAAATACTGTATTACACTGATTATAGGACACGTGTTTTTTTGCATTTTGGTGTCTCTGTATTCATGGTGCGTCTTATATTCAATGGCGTCTTACCAATAAAAGAAAATAAACACTAGAAAAGAAATGAGAAAGATTGAACAGCAGAATTTGGGTGATAACAAATCATGCAGTATGATAAGTAAAGTAGATTCCTTTAAAAGGTATGCTGATTCCTGATGGCTAAAGTCTGCTACCTCCCACATCCCCAAATTGGTGTTATGAATTGCATTCTTCTTTCTTTATTCTCTGAGCATGTCTGATTCTTTATTAATGGAAAGTCATAAGGTATATGACACATAAAAATGTAAGAAAACAGACAAAATATATTAAGAAGCGGCAATAGCAAACTATCTATGATCTCCCTGAGCAATAACCAGAGCTACAGAATTACAAACAATCACTAGATAGTGTTGTGCCTTACCTCCCAGCTGCCCAGCTTCCAGCTGATTATTCAGACGATGAGTCAGAAGATGAGAGACCTACATACCTTCCTGCACAAGGCCCGACTCAGCCACCCACCCCCACTCCTATCTTACAGTCAGTGCAGGAGAAGAGGAAACTGGGCCTGAGGCCAGGAGAGCTGTGGGAGATCAGCAGGGGGATGGAATGGAACCTGGCATGGAGCCAGAGATGGCAAGGGTGAGCCTGTCCTGGTAGAACAACCCATAGACACCCGAATCAGATGCAGACTGAGAAGGGAGGCCCAGAGGGAAACAGCAGATCAGTCTATTGGGCATCAGGGTATTGTGAATGCTTCTTTGCGGGAGGGTGTTGCTCCTACCATCTTGAAAGAGGTGGTGGTGCAGCCCCCTCCTCAAGAAACCTTCACTGGACCCAGTTGATTTAAGTAGTTATCGTTCTGTCTCCAATCTTCCCTTTGTAGTGAAGGTTGTAGAGAGTGTGGTTGCACGACAGCTCCCCCGGCACCTGGATGAATCTGTCTATTTACCCAGGCTGGGTTGACCTAATTCTCACCTTTCCCTTGCCTAAATATCTTATTAATTTTAATTTTGATTTTAGATCTGGTTTTTAATTGGTTTTATATTGCAGTTTTAAATTAGCCACTGAAATTATGCTATTTTAAAATTTTCATTTAATATGTGTTGTTTGTTTAATTGTTTCAATTGTTTTATATGGCTGTGCACTGCCCTGGGTCCCTTCGGGCAGAAGGGTGGTATAAAAATTTAAATAAATAAATAAAATAAATAAAATCGCCAGGGTCATGGCCAGCAGTCCCCACCCTCAATGGAGGAATATAGCTGAGGCCCTCAAACAGTTGCAATTAGAACAGGCAACTATTTGCTCTTGAATGAATCCTGATTTCTCACTCTTTTGCTTCGTGTTCTTGACCTCTGACTTTGGATCAGTGCCAGTTTCTGGACTTTAGTCTCTGACTATTCCTGATTCTCTTGACACTTGGACCTGGACTGTGGACCCTAACTATTTCTGATTCTCTTGACTTTGTATGCATCTCCTGATTCTACTCCTACTTCTCTTGGATATGACACCTGGACTTTGTGTGAACTGTGAGTTTGCGTCTTGCCTGCAATTTGTTCTTCATTTGCATGGACGATTGTCTCTGGCTGATGGCTTTATTGCCAATTAAGACTCTGTGCAGCAGTCTAACCATAAATCAGTTACGCTCAGGCGCCCAAAGGAAGTTGATGAATCCTTTACTGGCTTCCTCAGCATCCAAGTTTGTCGGTCCAGAACAGATAGCAGCAATAAAAGAGAACTAGTTTACAAACTCTTTGCAGGCAAATATTTTGAATATTCCAAGAAGACTTTAAATGCATTTTCTATCATTATATTTTATTCTAAGAGCTTGCTACTAGCTCTTCTAATATAGATTGATGCACAGAAAGCAGTAAAAAGGTTTGGGCAATTTCTAGCTCCTGATAACAAACTGAAAAGATAGAGAGGACAGGACTTCTGGTGGATGGCATGGCACAGAAGCAGAAGGCTCAGGGAGCTCCCAAGTTGAACTACTTGACAACTTGTAGACCAGGACAGTTCCGAGCTGATTCCGAAACCAAAGATGCCCTGGAGAGGCAACGAAGAAGATGGGATGTTCTGCAGTCTCAGGGAAGGTGGTGACCACCCTGGGACAGAGAAAGAACCTCTTGGAAGAAATTGGCTGTCATGGAAAGCATTTAGCTACAGACGAGCCAAGGAGGAAAAATGAAGTGGTTTGAAATTTAAACTGCAAAAAGGCACAAATTTGATGACCAGCCACCTGGGTGAGCTTTAAAAATTTTTATTTCAAAAGACTGTGTACCTGATTAATAAGAAGATTTAAAAAGAGAAAAGTTCCCAGAGGGAGGGTAAAAAAA
Organism: Pareas carinatus; assembly: GCA_032468095.1. NCBI lineage: Eukaryota > Metazoa > Chordata > Lepidosauria > Squamata > Pareidae > Pareas > Pareas carinatus. The sequence continues at coordinate 21,363 of JANHFO010004720.1, read as the reverse complement.
ATGGCAACTGAATGTGAAAGGATTTATTCACTACAAAAGTAGAATACTTTTGTAGTGAACTGAAATAAAAGTTCTAAAAAGAAGAAAACAATTCTAACTAATATGGAATTTTGAAAAGGATGTTTTTCTTTTCCATATCTTAATATTGAAAAAGAATTTTAGACTTTTAAGAAAAGAAAGGCAAAGTTAAAATTATATTTAACACTGTTGTGTATTCAAAACTGAAAGTGACACCCGGTGATGAAAGTGGAAAATTTGACCTTGAAAGAACATCTGTGAACTGTTTTGAAATAAGGAAGTAAATGTTTGGACTTAGCAGACAAAGAAACGAAACTGTAGATTTGTTGTAAGTGAGCAAGTGCCAAGAAAAATCTCCACTAAGACATAAGAAATAATGACAACACAAATGAAGAAAAGAACCCAAGAAATGTTAAGGACATTTCAGAAATGTTAAGGACATTTCATCCCTAGAGAAGTTGATTGAATGACAAAGTGAGGAAGCTCATGTCATTGTTAAAAATATTTATCAAAAGCTGGAGGAACAACAAAGCGGGACTGTACAAAATCTAAAAGAAATTAGAGAAGCTAAAGAAAAGTTGGATGAACATTATTAAAAAAATGGAGAAAATGGAAGAAGAAAAGCAGAGACATGGCTACAGATGGAATTGAAAGACCTAATTATTACTTAAAGTTTTGAAACTTGATTGAGGAAAGACCAGAGGATTTAAAAAGAAAAGTGATGAATGTGCTGGCTAAGAATATTAGAGATGGACAAATGCAAAATGAAACAGATGGAATATACAAAATGAACATGATGCATGTAAGGAGATGTGAGACCCCAGAGGTAGATAAAAGAGGAGTTGCTGAGAAGACCGAGAGACGGAAATACACTATATGACAAAAAGGAAATTAAAACTTGGAAGATATGGAAAAAAGTTGGACAGATAATATCGTAGATGTGAAAAGGATTTTGAAATCTAGAATTGTACTGGTAAATCAGAATATGAAGCTTAAGTAGTGATCATTTATATAATTGAAAAATAGATATGATAAGGATTTAAAAATGATTTGTATAGGATGTTTTACAAAATATGATGCTATCAAAGATAGTTAGGATGTTTAAAATTGATTTTAACATGGAGAGATAAAGAAGAATTAGAATATTTCATAAAGATAAGAATAGATTAAAATGTCTTATAAAATAAGATACTACGTAAAATGACTAAGATGTGTAAAAGTGATTTGATGTTGAAAGATAAAGAAGCATTAGCATATGTTATATTATATTATATATTATTAGCATATATTATATATGATGATCTGTTCTTGCATTAGTGATTAATATGGGATGCTAAAATTGATTTTGAGTTTGAAAGAAAATTAGTATATTTTATAATATGGAATTGTTTTTAATGAATGACCAGATAAGAGATAAGGGAGTAGGTTTAAAATTGTGTTAGAAAGAGAGATAAATACTGATGAAATTTATATAAAAGTGTACCCAGTTGGTTGACATTGAATCTTCAGGATGGTGCTTTTGGCTTCTTGCTAGTGTGAGCGAAGCGTGATCGGAGTTGCCTTTTATCTGTAAATACTGGTGGGAGGGTTTGGTGTGCTGGGTTGGTTGGCTGAGTTATTATTTTTTCATTGGTTGCCAGAGTTGATGTCGATGTAATGGGCTGTTGTGTTGTAATCTGCTGAGGCGTTTGTGTAGTAATTGCTTTTCTATTAGTCTCCTGTGTTTTAATGACTTGGGTAATGGGTTGCTTGAAGGTTACCTTGTGAGTTCTTTTGATGTGGATTCCTGGGTCTTGTGCTGTAATCTCCTGGGTCGTTTGCTGTATTGTAATTTTTTGAGTTCTAGTGGTGTGATTTCCTGAGTTTTGTGATGTGATGTCCTGAGTGGGTGGCTGAGATGTAGCATTCTGGGTTTTGGTTTGGCTTGGAGTTAGAGGTCTGGGTCTGTGTTCTTGGTGTGTGTCAGTTTGTTTGGTTTTGGAGTCGGGGTGTGTGACAGCAGGTGATGCAGCTGTGGTCTGGTTTCTGAGTGATGGTTGTCTTTCATTTATAGGATGGGGTAGGGTTTGGGTCTGGTAAGGGGAATTGGTGGGGGTGTCTAGTGTTGTTTTGGGTCCAGTATTGGTTTTTATGGCTGGGATTCGTTTATTGGTGAGGGCTTGTTTCCAGATGTCTGGAAGGCGGGAGGCATAGTTCCGTTTATTCATGCTGTGGGGGTGCTTCTCTATTTATATGATTTCCCTGATTATTCTGTTGTTGAAGTATTCAGTGTTGGAGATTAATTTGGTTCCTTCAAAATTAATCTCATGTCCTGTGGCTTTAAGGTGTTGGAAGAGGGAGGAGGTATTTTCTTCTTTTCTGACTATGTTCTTGTGTTCTGCGATGTGTGCATTTATTCTCCTGTTGGTTTGTCCAATGTATGTGACTGGGCAATTGATGCATGGTATTTCATAAACTCCTTGGTTTTCTAGCTGGATCTTGTCTTTGTGGTTTCTTTGGATGTTGGTTATTTTTTGGTCGTGCTGAAGGCTGTCCTGATATTGTGTTTGTGGAGAATTTTGCTGATTTTGTCTGTGGTGCCTTTGATATAGGGGAAGAGTATGATGTCGTTGTCTTGTTCTGTATCTTGGTTTTTTGGGGGAGTCCTTCTTATTTATTTTTATTTTATTATTTAGACTTATATACCGCTTAACAGTGCTTTATAGTACTCTCTAAGCGATTTACACAGTCAGCATATTGTCTCCAACAATCTGGGTCCTCATTTTACCGACCTTGTAAGGATGGAAAGCTGAATCAACCTTGAGCCAGTGAGAATCGAACTGCTGAACTTTTGATGGCTAATAGCAGATTGCAGTCAGCAGAAATAGCTGCAGTGCAGCTTTTAACCACTGCACCATCCTGGCTCTTAGGATTAGGTTGGTAATTGTGTTCCTTTGAAATTCTTTGGCAATTAATATGTTAGTGAGGGTGTGCAGTTCTGTTCTCAAGTGGTGTTCGTTGGCTAGGCTTGTGATTCTGGAGATGAGGGTCTTGGCTAAGGAGTTGATTTGTGCAGGGTGGTGATAGGATTGTGTATTTAGGTAGTGGTTGATGTGTGTTTTCTTCTGCTAGATGGTGTGTTCTAGGGAGCCATTGGGTTTTTTATAAATCAGGACGTCCAGGAAGGGAAGTTGGTTGTTGGTTTCTGTTTCCATGGTGAATTGTATTTTGGGGTGTAGGTTGTTGAGATGCGTGAGGAGGTTTTCCAGTTTTTCATTCCCATGTGACCAAATTCTGAAAGTGTCATCTACATATCTATGCCAGAGTTTGTGTATGTGTTTGGATTAGTCTAGAGCATTAATTTCAAAGTGTTCCATGTACAGGTTGGCAATGATGGGTGAGAGAGGTGATCCCATGAGTGCTACTTCTCTCTGTTTATATTTTTGTCCATTGTGGATGAAGTATTTGTTGGTTAGGCAGTGGATGGTCAGATCTAGGATGTGTTTAGGGGATTGTATTTGTTTTGGATGGCTGTCACGGCTTCTTTGATGAGTATTTGGGTGAAGAGGGATATGACATCAAAGTTCACTAGTAGGTCGCTAGGTTGTAGGTTTTGTTTCTTTATTATTTCTATGAAGTGGAAGGAGATGGATTCTGTGTAGGGCTGGATTTGTTTGGCGAGAAATTAAATTAAATTAAATTAATATATATATATATATATATGTATATATCATGTAATTTAATTTTAGGCCACTGTAGTTGCTCACCAAGGGATTTATAATGTGCAACATGATCATATATAGGATTTTAATCATTAATTCCAGTAGAGTTATAGAATGCAATCATATACTACTAAAAGAAAAGCATATTGTAAAATCAAATGTATTCCGCTCTTTAAGGCTAGAAACCAATTATAATGAGGAAGAAAAATCTACTATTAAAGTCCTATATTCTGACAGCTTCTTAAACTATTGCTTTCTAAAATCAGGAAATCGAAACCTTGAAATCCTCCAAAGGAAACTTAGTAGGAGCAAAGGGAATTGAATGTAGGACAATGAATAAGAAATAAAAATTGTAAATTGTCTACATGACAATAGGAAGTTAAAATCAGGTATTTCCTAGTTTAATTACATTATCTCTGAATATTTTTATTATAAAAGCAGAACAAAAAGGGCAATGAACTCTGCTTTTTCAGTTGTGACAATTATAATAGTTAGAATGTTTGCAAGTTGCCCAGAGTTGCTTTGAGGCAAGATGGGTGTCAAATAAGCCTACTAAATAAATAGAATATTCATAAGCTAGAGAACTCAGTATATTCTGTAAATAACATTAATATGTAAAGTCTTTAATTAACTTGATCTGGTTTGTCTGTATTTCTTTTAAAATATCTCAATGGTGAAAATAAATAATGATAACCCTTGTATTGTGGGTAGGTTTCCTTAAGTTATCATTTTCTATCAATATTTGACCTAGAAATTGTACTGTAAGCTCTTGATTTTACAAGACTAGAATGACATGATTCTTCAGGTAATAGATACTGAAATGAGAGATGTTTGAAATACATAGATGATTAAATAGGCTATGAAACATGGTGTGATGGGAACTACTTGCTTTCTATAAACTTGCAAAGGAAGACGCTCTGATTCTTTATGTGAAAGAAAACTTCAACATCCAAGCTAGTCATATCCTATAATAAAATGGTAAGATGAAAACATTATTTTGCCCTTCAGCTCAGCATTTGACTGCCCTTACATATAGTGGTTTTTCTATTTCTTTTTCTTTTAATAACCGAATTTTGTTATTTTGTTATTCCTGATAAATGTGTAATAATTTCTTTGCTCAACTATTATTTCTCATATCAATTTACTAGAGATAAGTACCGTTTATGCTTTGTGTGATGGGGATATATTAAATTCTAAACCATATCATTCTGGATTTCAAGCAAAGAAAGCAAATTTTTCAGGGATATATAGTATTTAGGTCATAGATAGACACCAGATGACAGAGAGGGAGATTCCCTAGAGACATTTTAATTTGTTTCCATATATTGAAATCTCGCTCTTATCTTTCTCTCTCTCCTGTCTATCAGCAATCAGCTGTTTTTAACAATATTCATGTTGCCCCTTTTATACTCACTGGAAGATTTGTAGACATGAGAAGACAATGAATTGCAAATGAGAAACTTGTTCCAAAGTGAACAAATGATCCAACGGAGATGTCTTTTTAAAAATGAAGCAGTCTTTTGTGGTCTTCATGTTTCCATCATTTTATTTGCTATCTTTGAAAATATTTTCAGAGTTTTACAGAGATAAGTATGTTATTTTTTCCAGTTACATTTCATTAATACCAGGAGATAGATGACAGGGACTGGAGAGTCTCAGCATGTTTAAATATTTTAGAAAACAGAGTGTGACTGGACACACAAGGAATTTGTCTCTAGTGTACATGCTCTATTCCTACATACATACAATAAACAAACTATGGTTATAATCATAAGATACATTCATAATCATAAAGTACCTTATCTTGTCAACTACATATAAGATACATTCATAATCATAAAGTGCATTCATCTTGTCATGTACATATAAGTATAAATACATTCATAATCATAAAGTACATTCATCTTGTCATGTACATATAAGTTGTAATCATCAAACCACGATCTTAATCATGAATACAATCACAATCATAAAATACATTCATCAGGTCATCATGTTATAAAGTACAATCAGCATTTCACAAAACACATTCATCATGTCACAAAACACCTTCCTCATGCCATACAATATATTTTTGTGATATGATACATTTTTGTAATAGGTTTAGAACAGTTGTAGGATACTAACAACCAATCTACAATTCAAAATAGAGGTATTAAATGAACAACTACTTTATATTGTAAGATGTAAGCAACAAGTTAATTTATCATATAATTAAGAGAGTGGGTAATAGGCAATAGGAAACTTGAGAAGGTAATAACAATATATTCCTACTAGATAATTTAACAGTGTTGTGTAAGTTAGTTATTTAGTAGGTTGATGACATGGGCGAAAACTATCCTTGTGTGTAGGTATTTTGGTTTTCAGTTCCCTGTAGCAGTGTATGTAGGAAAGAAGTTGAAACATTGTGTCCAGGGTATGAGAGATCTATAACTTTTTTCACCACTCTTTTTTTTTTTGATCAAGAGAATGTTTATTTTGCAAATTTGATTTACAATCGTGGTAAGGTTAGTTTATTCAATTACATACAAATCCTTTAACATCTTAATTTCGTTTTTCTCTTCTCCTTGTCTTCTTTACTCCTTTCTCTTGGTCCTCTTCTTTTTTCCTTCCTTCTTGTCCTCTTCTTCCTTTTCTTTATTTACTATATCATTCTTATTTTGCCACCTTTTTCTTTTTCCATTTCCATTTTTAATTTTCCATAACTTTTTGTTCAAATACCCTAATTTTCCTTATTTCATACATTCTCTTCATCTTTGTCTTTTATCATTACATTTCAAATTACTTATTATACCTTGACATATCTATCCCCATTTCAATCATCTAATCTTAATCTCTATTTACTTCAATCTTACAAATATGATTTACTTGTAAATCTCAGTTTTCCCCATACTATAGTATCGAGACAATAATTTAATTTCTCATACATTTGCATCTAACAACTTTTTTTTAATAATAAACATATTCAATTTTCATATTTGGATGTGGTCCTCAAATATGAATAATTTCAATTATTTCCCACCCTTTCCTTTCTCCTACCTTCTCATTTTCTCTTCTTCACTTACTCTTTCCTTATCTTTCTGTCTTTCTT
>JANHFO010004719.1:272915-295300 GCA_032468095.1 Pareas carinatus | reverse complement strand
GTCTGCTTGTGCTTTGCTGCTACTTTCTGGTGCAGACACTTCTGTCCTGCGCACCATCCTTGTACCCAAGGAACCTGCTTGTAGCCAACACCCAATGTTGCTCCCAGCCCGGTCCGCCTCAAACCCCTTCCCCCTCTCCTACTTTGCATCCTGACCTCTACATGCAACGGGAGTTGGGCGCACCGGCTCCTCTTTGTCCTGGGGATGCGTCCGGGCCCGCACGGCTTATTTAATATTTATTGCACTGTGCTCCTATTCATGAACTTTCTGAGTCGAGTTTGTACTTTGGACACTACTGCCACTTCACTGCCACAAAAGGAGCTCCAGGGAGGTCCCAGCTAATATTCATCAAGGCAGAAACTGTACAAAGTAGAAATATGAACACTCACTTAGTACTTCTGTTACTTTTATTGATGAAGATTACTGATATGTCTAAATGGAACTTTCTCTTGCATGATTTAGGGTAATTCTGTTGGACTCTGGGGGTTTGGTATCCTTTATTTAAAAGGTAGAGGTGTCTCACTAGTAAGTCTTAATTTCATTAGATCTTTTTCATATCCTACATATTAATGAGTAAGTCATGGGAAATGTTCAGTCTAATGTACAGTAACATCCCATAAGAGTACAGAAACAGCCAACATGTTCAGACTTTGAATATAGAACTGAATCCTGTATACAGTTTTCTAATTATTTAGCACTAAATAATTTTGAGGCATTGATGAAGCAGTGCAAAACTAGAGAAGCATTACAATTCCACTTTGAACCATCAGAGTTCATTTACTTTTCAGAATTACACTGAAGCTTCTCATTATTTTCAAAAAGCAGCTGAGAAAGGATAAGGCAATGCCCAATTCCAAATCACTCCTTCCTTCGGGAAGGCAAAGGAGAGGACGAGAGAGGGAAAGTAAGGGAGGATAGAAGAAGAAAGAAGGAGAGGGGAGTAGGAAGGGGAAAGGAGAGTAAGAGGGATAAGAAGAGGAGGAAGGAAAAGAGAGAGAAGAAGAAGAAAAGGAGAAAGAGAAGGGAAAGAAGGAAGAGATAGGAAGGGAAAGAAGGAAGAGATAGGAAGGGAGGGGGTCCTCTTCAGGTTCCCAACATTCAATTTTCTTGGTAATCCCGGAAGCTAGTTCTAAACAATTACAGATTATTTTCAGGCTATGAAAATAAAAGAGCTCCTTCCCTTCATTTTATTGTGAATCAGAAAGATAAGGAGTAAAAGGGGATCAAAGCAAGAATCTCTCTTGACTTTTTCTAAGGAATGCCGAACACAGTGCTGCAGAGGTAACGTAAAACCAGCCTGCAATGGAAAAGCAATTAAAGCCATTTCAGTTACACAGTTGAATAGTCACCCAGTGTTCTCTTCTCAGTTCTGCAAGGTCTAGCACGGTTTTGCAATGTAATTGCTGCTGGGAAGATGCAGTGGTGGTGTTGGGAATCTGAGTCACTCTTCCCTTCGGGCAGGCATCAGCAGCACTTCAGAGAGGGTGATGAGAAAAGGAAGAGCCGTATCGGTAGCTTCCGAGCTGGTAATCAAGACATCCATCTGTAACTTCAGCTTGGAGTTGATCATTTCAGGAATCGGGGAAAGCGGAGAAGAGTTGCTTGCTAGAATCCACCTGAGCCACAGTAAATTGGCACAGCACCAATCATGCCCTTGAACATTGTGTTCAGCTAAATAATAATAAAAAAGGCTTCCTAACAAGACCATGACTAATGAGGATAAACAACTTTTAATAGAGCTGCTATTCCCTTGGAGACCAGGAAAGTGATACTGTCAGGGGCTGATGGTAAGGAATTTGGGAACAGGTAGGCCATCATCCTAGCTTTGCTACCATTTGGTGTACGGTGGACATATTCAGTATTCAAATGACACTATTTGATCTGTATCTTTACTGAAGAGGCAAGCCTGGAGATTCCATTGAAATATGGGCCATATCCTAGCCAAAGTCACTGTGCAGGAATCTTACCATTAAAATGGCACTCAAGCAGCCAACCTTGCATATTAAGAACAGAGATTCAGAGATAACTCTCTGGGTCTGAGAGCTTAAAGAAAGGTAGGCTGCATATACAATTTCAATAGCTTCTGTATGTCTTTTTCCCAGCAGCCATTGCACACCAGGACCTGGATGAGTCCTAAAACAAACACAAAGATCCATGAGTTCGATTCCCCGTAGAAAGTTTAAACCCATGGAATAAGATCTGGCCACCTCCATCAGAGGAGTCTCAATAGGACAAAACCAATCACGTGATGCCTCCTAGTAGTCAGTATTACATATTATGACACAGACAGATTTGGGTTTATTGCCATTGTTACATAATTGCTGAAGACACAAGGTCCTCTTTTTAAAATTTGCACATCAATACAATTTCTCCTTGATACCTCTAGCAGGGCATTATGGATAATTAAATAGGTCCATGAGAAGGATGCCATATCAGGGTCAGCTTTGTTATCTTGCTATTAGAAATCCCTTTAAATAGGTCCATAGAGGAAGGATCACAGCTAAGAATTCCTTCAAATTTGGAATTGGCACTGGGTACCATAACTACAGGAGAATACAAAGATGGAGAATAGGAAAGCAGGAGTGAGAAAAATAGGAATAGAACTAGCACACATGGTCTCCTAAACCTCATATATACTGTAATTTATGCACCCATCTGGTCCTTCAACCTGTTGATTATGGAAATTAATGTGTCAACTCTAAGCTGCCATCTTTCCTGCCTCTGGTTCCAGACTGGAGTATTTTTAATTATGAAGAAAGATTAAATGGAAGCTATCAAAGCAAAATACCACACTTCAAGATTTCCGAGAATGTTCATCAACTCCCAAAGTTTCAGGAATTTCCATAAATCTTATTCAAGTATATCCTTGGAACAAGCCATAGCAATTATTTTGATTGGTTTCTCTTGCCACCGTTCAGTAAGACCAAACCAACAGCAGATGGTGAATTGAAAAAAATAACCCTCTTTCCTCAACAGTACAGCCCCTACAATGAATAGAGAGTAGGCTAAGTGCTTGTAAAGGTCGAGGATGAATATAGTGAACCCTATCATGCTTTTCACGCTGCCAGCTAAAGCTTTCTTGTCTATCCCACCCCTCACACATTTCTACTGAATCCCTTGCAGTTGGCAAAAGTAAAGATTCTGCCAGACTCAGTTTCTAGTAATTGCACAACATCTTACTCGACAGCAATACAGAAAGTGGGTTGCCACTGCCTTCCCCTGAGGTCTTTTTTTTTCAAATTCCCAGTCTAGTCTAGAGTCCTGGCTGTCTTCCATTCAAGTATTAATCAGATGCAACCCTACTTTATATTCTAAAATCAGCCATATTTGGCTAGCTGATTCCACCTAACTGAGCAGGGACTGATGGTGCATCCGCACAAAATATTAACCGTTGCAATATAACTGCAATTTCTAGTACAAGGAATGGAAATCAGGGTAATCAGGGGACTAATTCAAGACTGTGGGAAATTACCATAAGAGTTTCTGTGGATGGAAGAGTCTCTGCAGATGGAAGATAGACATGAAAGGTGACTTCTTCAAGCACATGGAAAGCAGCATGAACGACGATGGGGAAGGAAGTAAACATGCTTGGCCCCGTGCTTTCCATTCTTGAAAGTAGGACAGCAAAACTGTCTGGTAAAGGAATCCTCAGTCACAAACTGCTGCGGTCCCGTGATTCTGGCATTTTGCTCAAACGTACTCACTTCCTTTTGCTTCTCAGGCATTTCTCGTAATGCCCACTTTCATCTAGAATAGGTAAACATAGGTAAATGCTAAACATACTCCTTTTTCTTTTCTATGCTTTGATTTGTCTGGAAAGCTTGTCTTTGTTATGTGAATAACTCAATTTCCCTGAAAATTTTCTTTTAGCATTCTCATCACATACTGTTCCAAATGAAGGCATTTACATCCTACATTTGATAGGGAGAAATTAATCACCAGGAAAATACACAGAAGTACATCTATTCAGAGCTACTCGAAATGATGCAATGCTGAGTCACTTTGCACACCAATTCCCGCGTTTATCTTTCCCCTGCTAAGTGTGCCATCACCCAGCAGTTTGCCTTTTATCATGCCAGTCTCAGCCCTCAGGATGATGCCTGAAGAAGCACCAAGAGGGAATCTCAGTTCTTCCCCCTTGACCAAGAATTTTGAAAGAGGCTGCTGTGAAAACTGAACATCCTTCTTTACGTGCACGGCAGAAGAAATCTGACCTAGAATTCTTGATGTTTTCATCCAGTACCAAAGGCAGTTTAAAAGCATGGCAAGGAAATATACCAATCGTGTATCAGGGAATTAGCAATTCTGTGGTTCAAGCAATTAGCCAGTGGGTGGCAGGAGAACTCCACTGGTAATATTTTCCCAACTCTGAAGGATTTTCCAAAACTTTTCACAAAAGATATGGAGTTGCTGATTTACACTTTCATTAACCTGTATAATTGAGTTGGAAGCAGTGGGAACCAATGGGATTAAATGCAGAATATGCTTTACCAGGCCACCTTTTCAGTTGCCCTCCCTCAGAGCTTAATAAGTTCATGCTTGGAACTGCAAATCGGATGTGGATCCTGCTTATACAAACAGCACCCTTTAGAATGGAGCTATGAAATGACCATGCCCTCACATAGTCTGTGCAAAGTTTCTCCGAGCCAGAAACAAACAGTGGACTCACACATCCCAGGTCATATAGGTCACCAAGCAATTTTGAAATACTTTCTGAGGCATAAACAAAATGTCCCAAGGGCCATATTGCATGCTATGCAAAAGGTGTGGGCCATCACACCCTTGCGTCTCTCAATTAAACATGACTAGAGATAAGCCTTTGAGAGAAAGCACTGTGAGAGGCAAGCCCAGATATATAGGGAAAATAAAGAAACATCAGGGTGTTAGTCCAGGTTACTCTCCTCATTGAAGTCTATAAAACAACCAAGAATTGAGGACCACTTCACACAAAAGGGAACCATTAATAAAATAAACTTCCCTCCCACCTCCAACAGATTTGAAGCATCAGAATGGGACTTTCAAACAAAGCTGGAAAAACAACAACTATTAGAGGTTTCCTTATCTGCTAGGGAAGAGCTAAATGGAAGCCAGGACTCCTGTATGGGCTACCTCGTGTGTCCCTATTCTAAGTAATTTGTCCAAATATCTGTCGCAGGGTACTCAAAACTAAGCCTAAAATTATTAAGCAAAAGCAGAATGTAGAAAATTGGAAGTGGGAAAGCATGATTACTGTAAGATAGATATGACTAGGATAAATATTGAAAAATCTGTCCATATCCGGGTGTATTCTGAGGGAAGGCTGGGCCTACTTGGAACCATGAGATACAGCTTAAGGTTAGAGTTACAATTAGATTTAGGGCTAAGTTTTGAATGGAATGGCCCAATTGAAGGGAATAGTTGGATGAAACCCTGTGAACTCTTAAATGAGCAGCATTTGTTTGTGGATTGTCTTTTCCACAAGAGAAGCTGACTGAAAGGTTAATAGGTACTCTCAACTAAGAGTAGATCAGACTAATTGCCTTGAATGCAATTTGCAAAAGTTCTTCACAAAGCAAAAAAAAAATCCTGCTTTGTGCTTAGCTAATCTCAGCTGAGTACCTCCTCATGTAGACTTCTAAACAAAGTTCACATTAACTGAAGTACAGCTCTAGCAGGCACATAGCAGTCTGAGGCAAATCAGATCTTTTCCCCTGAATGACCAGCAGATAGTGCCAGGGCTCAGTTCTCAAAGTATGGATTCTAACATAGACTCCCAGCAACAGCCTGCTGGTTTCAGAATGAAGGGTGACTATGCCTGCAAAGGAAACCCATTAAGGAGCAGGGAAACCCCTAGTGGCTGTAAATTGTATGAATGTGCACCTGGCTTATTCATGACTTGACATACACACACACACACACCAGTGTGAATACTAGCCACAAATGGTAGGTCACAAATAGCCACAGGTTTTAGGGATAGGAAAGAAATTTGTTTGGATTACATCTAAATATCAAACAAGATAATTTGCACTTCCTAAAATAATTGCAGTAGGGCAATTATGACAGACTTCCACAGCCCATTAACTACGGTATTCCCCGTTGTGATTTAATAGGTAGATGACACCGTTATAGTTATGACTTTTGATTTTATTGTACAGTCTAACTTTAAAATAGTATTCTCTTTGCAACCAAGTTGTGGCTATTTCAAGTGAAATGTACAGCTGTCTAAAGGAACTCTAAAAAGACTGAGAGGCGTAAAACTAAGCTTAATGTTAGCCACACCAAGTAATACATATGCTAGCACGCAGTTATTCTTCTGTTTGCATTTCTCTGAATTTAGTGGTGTAGTTCATTTAAAATGTATCTACATTTTGCAAACGTTAAAGGGAAACACATGTAAGATATATTACTTGGATAAGTCATGCATGTAGGAATGTTGCTGAAAAAGATCAGCTGGCTGGAGCAGACTGCATATGCAGATTCTTCTTTTGACGAGTACTACCACAAACTGATTTTTAAGACATTAAAAGTTGTAGAAAGCTAGACCTGTTCCTAGGCCTAATAGGTAACTGACAATATTTAGGCAAGGTAGTAAAAGCATAAGGCTGACACATGGAGCACATAGGAAGGCTTTCAGTCCAAAAACCATGAATTGAAATTATACATAATCCAGGTAAAATGATACATGTTGCAAAAGTAACTGTCAACAGATCAACCAAGGTTTAATTTAATCTTATTAAGCATATAATTAAAGGGATTTCAAGGACATTTTAAACAATGCAATCCTGTACGTGTCTTTTCAGACTATTGCTTATGTAGAAGCATGAAACAATAGGAGGAGGAAGTATAATACAGCGTCTTGAGAAAATATCTTCTTTGTTATTGCTCTTTTAGTTGTACCTGTAATCTGAAACTGTAAACAGAGGAGTGAAGTTGCAATGTAGATTACTGGTTGGAGAAAAGAAAAATTGAAACTGGGAATCGCCAAGCATACCTGATGTGTAAAAGCTTCTTGATTAGAAAAATCAAAATGAAAATGTTGTTATGCACTAATAGTTTGTTCCAAGATGGGAAAGGTCATGTTTAAATATAAACATGTGCCATTTGCATGAGTTAATAGGGCAAACAAAGGAACCATTATTAACATTAAGAGAGAAAATATCAGAAGTTGGTGTGAACTAGGTAACATTTCCTTTTGAGATGAATCAATATGCAGTAGCTGTGGCTGAGTAGATGATGCTTGAAGGAGTTTTATAGACTAATTTCAATGAAAGAGATCCGAGGCAAAAGAACTCTAGATCTGTCACAAACAGGCATATACAATGCGTTTGTATTGGGAGGGCAGTCAAGAGATTCTAACATGCCATTTACGTTCAATAACTCCTTTCTGAAAACACGAGGTGGTGGACAAGCAACAGTTAACTGATTTACTTTTCATTATTGTTTAATGAAACTACCATGATTAATATGACCCCATCATGCAGTTGATGTTTGCCTCCTGTAAAATTAAATGTCATATAAAATCATGATATTTGGAAGTCTCTAAAGGCTGCAACCAGTGATTTTAGGGATTGTGAGTGCTTCTGTCCTGGTTGCATCATGGATTTTGACTCAGCAGGATAGTGCGCTAGAACTTTCACTCCATAATTCCAAGTTTACATGGGCAGAACTAGTAAAGTCTAGCTCATCTGAAGAACCTCAAGCTAGAGAAGACCACAGAAAAGATACCCTCACACATTGCATGGATTCAGATACTTGTCATGTATTTTTACTCTAGTACATAGTCCCATCTTTAATTTAGTACATGGTAACACATTAAGTGCTTTATCCATCACATTCTTGCATAGGTAGAACATGATTATTTTATTTTATAAGCAGAGAACTGAGTTTCAGAAACAACCTTGTCAGCAAATGGTATTAAAATGTCTAAATATCGTAGCTATTGGTTCTCAGTTTTTCTTATTCTGCTTCCATTGGATTTCACTTTAAATCATAATATAATCATAGAAGAAGTAGATCTGCATCCTCACCCCAGCATTTTCCTTCTCAGACATCTCCTCAGTCTGATATGCAAACCTCTTTGGAAGGGATGTCAAAAGACAGCCTGCCATTACCATCCAGGCACCAGCTGTCCCCGAACAATAGGATTAATTCCATCAAACAATCAGTTGTATCTCCCCTGAGCAGTGGCTGAGGTCTGTTCTCTGACTTGCTCTGATTTAGCAAGTGTTACTCCACACTCTGTTCTTTTTTTTTCATTCAAAAATTCAGGGATTAACCCTTTGATGTGGGCTAGTCCTTTATAACACTGAGTATCCAGACCAAATTCTTCCATATTTTTAATTTCAAAGTCTTTGGAAAGAGGGCAGGAAATGCAAAAAACACTCTCCAAAAGGATATTCACAAAAAAGCAATATTGCAAAATATAATTTAACTGATTCTCAGCATCTTATCAGAACTAATGTATGTTAGTCATAACCTATTTTTAAAAATGTTTATTGTTTGCATGGGTCTAAATGAAAGTTCCATTTGAATTAAATGCTTGTTATTTATATTTTCTTGCTTTATTGGAAGATTATTTTTAGTGTGTTGCCAGGTAAATATTCTTCCTGATTTTATTGGTTAGAAATGTTTGGTTACTTCATCTTTCTCTCTTTAAAGGGTTTTTTCCCCCTATGTTTGTTCGGAAGCAAAGAAGATATAACACAGGAATAGGAGAAATAAATACAATAGCATTTCCTGAATCAGGTGAAACCAAAGTCAAATAAAAATCTTGCCAGGGAAACCAATCTTTTGCTAGATTTTTGATGCAAATATTGTTAAAGCATGGCTACCACTGAAAACCACATCTCCTATACCTTTTCAGTAGTGATTTCCTTGTTGCAAACTTATAATGTGGGGTTGTTGTGATGTAACACTCCATCACTCATAAAATAGCAACTCATAAACTGGAATGTGCAAGCCTCCAACAGGACAACGTGGCCTTCTCATGAGACCACAAGGAAGTCTATAGTCAAAGGGGAGCTTAGTCATAGACATTTATTTGCAGGATAATGTTTCAGCATTGGGTCATTTGCCTTATTGCATGCGATAAGATAAAATAAATAGGAGGCCCAAGTCTCCTGCTTCCACTGGCAACCATGCTTCAAAGTGCAGTTCTAACTATTTAGGTCCAAATGAGGCTATTTGTTAGAGATCAGTGCTTCTGCTGGCTGAAGAATTCTGGGAGTTGAAGTCCCCATATCTTAAAGTTGCCAAGACTGAGAAACACTGCCACAGTTAGATAGATGTGCACAAATAGAAGAACCCTCCTATAGGCATCTTCAGGAGACCAAGATTAGATTAAATACGAGAAAACACACAGAGTGACATACAGCACAGATCCTGCCCTGATGTTCTTGCACACCTGGTGCATCTATGCAAGTGGCAAGCATTGCATCATGACATGCTCCCCACTGACCCCCATAGCTCTCCCTCCAACAAGATCCAGATTACATATTCACACGCTTCCTGCTTTTTTTTAAAAAAAAAAAAGACAAGCACACATTTGATAAATACTGGTAATCTATTCCATTTTCACAACACGCCCAAGACACTGTATGTTTAACCTGGGTTTCCTGCTGAGCAAAATCGCTCTAAACCCATTATGCTGTCCTCAGAGAACCAGAATCCTAGAAGAGTGAAAGAAGAAAAGAGTCATTTTTAGGTGAAGTAGTTTCAGTTGAGTTGAGCTGCTTGCTTGCAACTGCTTTGCTCTGCAGGGAAGAAAAAAATGGAGAACAGCGTGTTCCTTCCATGCCTGAGGTGACAGAAGAATGCAGACCTGTTTCTTCAGTCCTAACCAGCAGCAGAGTGCTTGACATTTTACACTGAGCTACCTATGCTTTTTTTCTGAATGTCATGAAAACACTAAGACTGTGAAGCTGGGCTCTTTGTGAGTGTTATCCCAATCTCCGTTGACTCTTACAGAGTCCTAGTTTAATCCATTCTGCTACTTTTAGTTGCGCTGCTTGCAGCATTTGCTATCTGCACTGGAGTAGGAATGTGATGAAATATAGTCTCAATTCGTGAATATGCGAAGGAGGAGCCAATATTTTCTATGGAAAGGAAAAACACAGGAGGAACAGAAGCAGGAACAAAACTGAAGAATTTGGGTTTTTTTTTATTGTACTGGCTGTAAACAAGCCATGGACTTCAGCTCTTGTAAGGTAATAAAAAAGAAAAGAAAACTAAGAGGTCAGAAGTCTGGTAGTTCTGGAGATTCCTGAATGTCAGTAGAATTCCAGTCAGAAGTTTTAAGTTATAAATTTCTGAGGCCTATTATGGCAACAGTTTCTATACCAATAGTCTATTTTATAAAAGCTAGCTCAAAATAGAAGTTTTTCTGCTACCGAATTGCTACCAACCTGAAAGCAGGAGAAGAAATATAATTTTGGTTGGGCCATAAACAGTTCCATTTTTACTCTCTTCTGTTTGCTCTAAATAAAAATGGCTACTTAGGAAAATTTTATTCCCCCCACTCCAGATAAATCAGATCTCTGAAAACCATGAGATCAAAGGTCGGAGATGCCAAAAGAATCTGCTGAGGCATATATAAAGTTATTGCATGAGAAGGCAGATGAACATGAGGACGAAGCCAGCAAAATAAAATTATCCAGAACAGACAGTAGAAACCTTAATCCAAAAGCTACACACAGAAATTACTTTAGAAGGAATCGGGTGGATAAGAACGAAGTGATTGAGAGCCAGATTCAAGATCCAGAAAATTTAAGGGATGGCATGCAAACCATCCTAAAGAGGGAAACAGGAGGAGCCAACCCACCCAGATCTGAATGGGGTAATATCATGAGGTAAGTATTATGAAAGCAATGCAAATTAAGTTGAGGGTTAATTGGCATTACAAATTTGCATTCTCCTAGACAGGAAGAAAGGAGAGGCACTGGGCATAGAAAATCATGCTAATATTCTTGATTGTTATAAATCTCAGAAGCAACTTTGCAATATTGGAGAGGCAAGAGAAGTCAGAAAACATGGGGATATCAATGAGCCTGTTGACTCTACCAGTTCTTGGGAAGTAGCTTAAGAAATCAGTTACTATGATTAATTCCAAATCATGAAAGATTTCAGAATCTGCAGAAGCTACCAAGTCCTTTGCAGACTGCAGCAGCGAAAAAGGCAGAGAATGAGTTTTAAACATATGTATTTAATAATCAGATCAAAAGCTTTTAGGGTAAGAAGCATCTGTTCCATTTATCCTGGTGTGACATGTGGAAGTGTTCTCTGCAAAGACTTATGAGGAAATACGACCCTTATAATTTCTTTCTGCAAATTTAAGAAATAAGGAATAAGCCTTCTTCTCAAAGTAAAATGCTAGTTTTAGAGTTTAGCATGGGTTTAACTAACAGATTCATTAATGAAATTACAGTCATAGAATACATATATATAAATCTGAACTAGCCAAATTGAGGCATAAAAAGAGAGATGTACAGCTTATTCTGCCTTTTTCCAGAAGATCAAGAAGCTTAGAGAAGGTATCTATGTTGAACCCACAACCACTGGGGGAGGGGGCACACTGGGCTGAGGGAGAATGACTGTCCTCGAAATTATTCAGCTTCTGTAGCTAAGGATGGAGTTGAATGTAGATTGTGCAAGAGGCTACCAATAATTCTGAAAAATTGTTGAATAAACTGTGTCAAATTAATTATACTTATTACATAAGGGCAGAGCTTGCAATGCCACAATCATTCATAAAACTATCAGATTCTACAGACAGGTATTGCTTCAAGATCATAAAGAAGACCAGAAAATAATAGGCTGCTATTTCAAAATATTCTTAGATTCATAAAGGCAAAATGCCCAAATTGATAAAGGATATCTTAAAGCAGTATAGGCATGTGAGAAAATTAAAATGCATACTTTAGCAGGGATCCCCAACCTGTGGGCCATGGCCCACTGCTAGGCCTTGGACTATTGGCAACCAGGCGTCATGAGTTGTGGGCTGTCATATGTGCACACCAGGGCGCGTGCACAGCCCCACTCATGTGAGGGCCACTCGTGTGTGTGAGATTGGCACGCACCTGCATGAATGTAAATGCCCCTTTGCCCTCTCTGTGCCGGGATGCCAATCCAGAAAAGTTGGGGAACGCTGTGCTATAGGATATGGGTTCTGCTAATAAAGTGCAAACAAATGTATTGAAAACCAATGAAAGTTAATGAGTTCTACTCCTTTTGAATATCATCCCATCAAAATGTTTCAAGTAGCACATAATTTGTTCTGATACCAAAATATTTTGATCTGGATTCCATTCAGCTGTTAGAAGACATAGAACCTTACAGACCAGTAACCTGTGCTTTGCTTCTTATTGTTTTATTCACATCTAAACACCCTATGCTCCTTTTGACCCAAGCTACAGATAGTACTGAACTTTGTAGAAAATAGTTAATCATCACATAGAGACAGCATGCCTTCTACACTCAACACATTCATTGCCAAGAGACAATATCACATGAATTGTCTGTGGTAACAAAATTGTTATCCCAACGGATCTGTCAAGTATTTCAAAAACTTCATAAGAACACTTAGATTATCATTCCAGACAGAAAGAAGCAAACCAAATTCTAGTGTAGGAAAATCTATTCTTAGTTTTCTTACATTATAAGAACCTCCCATCCAAGCCATTAAGTTGACAGCTTATTATGGAATGACAGCTATGAACTTCAGCTCCAGTGGGGGAACACTTTCCCTGGTTTGATTTTAAAGAAATGTGTGTATCATATGCTAGGCAAAAGCAAAAATCTCATAGTTCTACTTTAATAATTACTATGGACTGTGTGCTTTTCCCACAATTGAATCCTAGATCCCAAGTGGAAATGGAATTAGATGACCAGGAGACCATCAATCTAGGCCCTCCCCAAAGAAGACATCGACGGGCCCTGTTCAGGAGAGCAAAGGGCTTCCACAACCAGGCGTCGATGACTGAGGCAACACGAGGGAATGGAGAAAATGGCGGCGAGGACAGAGAGAGCGGAGATGGTGGCAGTGACGCCCAAGGTCAGATCCTGCCCGGTTGGAGGCAATGAGCAGATCGGGGACGACGGCGACAGGGGGCCAGAGGAAAGAACGATCTCCGGCAGCATGGCTTTATTCCAGCTCCCAACTGCCTACATGCTGGGGCGGCCTAAAAGGCCTTGTTCCCATCCTGGAGCCAATCTGCCCTGAGGAAACAGCAGGCCTCAACCTCTCAGCCATCTGCCTGCAGACTTTCTTCTTCCCCCCCTGGATCTTTTATGTGGAACATCCCAGACCACCAACCTCATCTCCCCTTTCCCCCTCGATGCTTGAGCAGTGAGCCAGACAAGAGACAAGCAACTCTCTGCTTAAAGGGACACGCGCATGGGGGCAGAGGGGAGAGAGAACTGGCATTGCCTGGCTGGGGGAGTAGGGGCTGACAGTGAAGCTTGCTAGGGAACAGAGGCGAGCCTTGTCCAATTTTGAGTTGAGTGTGTACGCGCTAAATTTCACCCATCACAAAATGCGGTCCTAAACATTTCATAGAAAGTTAGCCACAAAAGAAGTCTTTTTACTGAGAAGTAGAACTCTGGTGTGATGCTCTTCTCTGTACCCTAACTGGCTAGTTTGACTGCCTTCCACCTTGGGATTCCAATGATAGCCAAGCTTTCCCACCTCTCGACTGACCCTGCCTACTGCCTGCCCTCTGGGTCATGCCCCATGGCGAGATAGTCCACGAAGACCTGCTGGCGCTAAAATGGTCAACATCTGCCAGTGATGGCACTCTTGCTCCCTGGTTGTCAGCGGAGGAATGGCGGTAACTAGTTGCCCCATCCCCCCCATGCAGGGCACAATTCTGCCTAGGGCTCTGTTGGCCGCCAGTCAGCTGAACAATTCTGGTTCTGGCCTGTCTCGCCCCATAATCTCCTGCACTTGCGCATACTGTACACTGGCAGCCATGCTAAGCCTCATGCACGCTGCTCTGTTTTGCCTGACTTGACAAACTTTTCCTATTTTTTTAACTTGAGCTTTGAATTTTGCTGTTACTATCTTCCTTAGTGGGTCATGCAAACAA
Source organism: Pareas carinatus (assembly GCA_032468095.1). Classification (NCBI taxonomy): domain Eukaryota; kingdom Metazoa; phylum Chordata; class Lepidosauria; order Squamata; family Pareidae; genus Pareas; species Pareas carinatus. Next base: position 281,240 of record JANHFO010004719.1, on the reverse strand, counting down.
CTATTCCAAATAATGCTATTTAAAGGGGGTGAGGGTGGGGGGCACTGAGAATGAGTTTGTAGCACCTAGGGGGCGATGGACTGAAAAAGTTTGCGAACCACTGTGCTACCTGCTTTCAGATGTTTACATCTCTGTATCTGAGAAAAATACATTTTATATCATAATATTGTCAAGATATCAACAAATAGAAAAAACAAAAATATTTTTGGAAGCATCAACAAATGTTTACATGATTTTCCCAAGTCTCTTACTTAATAGGATATTTTTGGATGCATGCTTTTTAAGCAGCAAAGTCACTACTCTCTAAATAATATGGTTGATTTTCATCTCTGTTGAACTCCATTAAAGTAAGCTTCTATAAACAGACATCAATTACAAACCATTTTAAAGTTTTTAAAATGTAATCCAACAGGGTTGCTTAACTAAATGAATCCCGAGAACTGATCGCTAGTGAATTAATAGTGCAGTATGTGGAGAGCTCACTATGAGCCAGAGTTAATGACTGGAGAAGATCAAATCAATTACAAGCATCTCTGAGGACATGTGGGGAAGACTTGTTTACTAGCTAAAGTTCAGTTAACTCTTCACTGGCTAGATTCAAAGTCTTCACTGATTGTACGAGAGCAATTCAGAAAAAAATCTCCATTTGATTATCAATGACAGGCACTCGGAGATACAGAACTTTTGTTATGCACATTAGAAAACTACAACATTACGTTACTTTTCAACACAATTGCACCACAACTCAAAGACATCGATTGTTCAACATTCAGTCCTCCTTATAGCCCAACTCTCACAGCCATACATCGCAACTGGGAAAACCATGGCTTTTACTATACGGATCCTTGTTGACAAAGTGATGTCTTTGGTTTTTGATATGCAGTCTAGGTTTGCCATAGCTTTCCTCCCAAGGAACAAGCATCTTTTAATTTTCTGGCTACAGTCACCGTCTGTGGTAGTTTTGGAGCCCAAGAAAATGAAATCTGTCACTACTTCTATTTCTTCCCCTTCTAATTGCCAGGGAGGGATGGGGCAGAATGACATGATTTTAGTGTTTTTTTTAATGTTGAGCTTTAATCCAACTTTTGCACTCTCCTCTTTCAGGAGAGGATTATATCAGGACTATTTATTTCCTCTTCACTTTCTGCCATTAGGGTGGTATCATCTGCATATCTGAAGTTGTTGATATTTCTCCCAGAAATCTTAATTCTGACTTGTGATTCTTCCAGTTGAGCATTTCACATGATGTGTTCTGCATATGAGTTGACTAAGCAGGGTGATAGTATGCAACCTTGTCATACTCCTTTCCCTATTCTGAACCAGTCAGTTGTTCCATGTCCAGTTCTAACTGTTGCTTCTTAGCTTGCATACAGGTTCCTCTGGAGTAAGGTAAGGAGGTCTGATACTCTCATTCCACTGAAAACTTGCCATAGTTTGTTGTGATTCACACAATTAGACATTTTTCTGGGATTACCTCTGTTGTAGTTTCGCAAGCACCCCCCTTTGGTGGGCTTTTCACAAGCCCGGGGAAAAGTAACAGAGCAATGACAGCTCTGCTCCTATTGGCTAAGGCACGGCCACATTCTGAACCAACTGCAGTACGGTTCAAGGGGAGCCCCATGTAGAGAGCATTGCAGTAATCCAGGCGAGAAATGACAATTGTTTGAATGACTGTGCGTAACAAGTCCCGATCTAGAAAGGGACGCAACTGGCGCATCAAGCAAACTTGATGGAAGGCCCCCCTGGCCACAGCCATCATATGATCATCCAATGACAGTCATGAGTCCAGGAGGACAGCCAAGTTGCAAGCCTTTTCCACTGGGGGCTAAGAATCGCCCCCGATGACCAGAGATGAAATCAACTGGCTATATCGAGACATCAGAAACCACAGCCACTTAGTCTTGGAGGGGTTGAGCCTGTTCCTCCCCACCCAGACATGCATGGCCTCAAGACACAGAGTACTGATGAAACTTCACCCCAAAGCCATGGATGATCTCGCCCAGCAGCTTCATATAGATGTTGAACAGGAAGGGAGAGAGGACCAATCCCTGCGGCACCCCACATAACAGGCGCCTTGGGATTGACCTCCGCCCTCCTGCCAACACCGTCTGCATCCAATTAGAGAGGTAGGAGGAGACCCACAGCAATACAGTGCCCCCCACTCCCAACCCCTCCAACCGGTGCAGCATGATACCATTGTCGATGGTATCAAAAGCTGCTGAGAGATCTAACAGGACCAGGATAGAGGAGCAGCTCCTATCCCGGGTCTTCCAGAGACCACCAACGGGTCCTCCACCAATGCAACCAATGCCGTTTTCATGCTGAACCCAGGTCTGAAGCCAGACTGGCGTGGGTCTAGATAGATATTTTCATCCAGGTGCCGAGGAAGCTGATACGCCACCACACTCTCGACAACCTTCGTCAGAAAGGGAAGGTTGAATACTGGATGATAGTTGGAAAAAACTGCCGGGTCCAAGGAGGGCTTCTTAAGGTGGGGTCTCATCACCACCTCTTTCAAGGCGGCTGACAAGAACCCCTTGCTCAAGGAGGTCTCAACAACGCCCTGGAATCAGCCTCGTTTAATCTCCCGGGAGGCCAGTGCCAACCAGGAGGGACACGGGTCCAATAAACATGTGGCAACGTTCAACTGTCCCAGCAAACTGTCCATATCCTTGGGAGTCACAGGGTCAAACTCCCCCCAAATAACATCCACAAGACCTGCACCTGACATCTCGTCTGGATCCTGCCAAGCAGAGTCCAAACCTCTCCACATCTGATCGATTTTGTTGTGCAGATAACTCACAAAATCCTCAGCAGAGCCCTCCAATGTATCTTCCTGCATCCCCAGATGTAAAAGGGATGTAAAGAGGGATGCTGGGCGGTTATCTGCTGATGCAATCATGGAGGCAAAGTAATGACTCTTCACCTCCCTGATCGCCCCCAGGTAGATCTTGATGTGTGATCTAACCAGGATCCGATCAGATTCAGAGTGGCTGGCCCTCCACTTACTCTCTTTTTCGGCGCTTCATCTCCCTCAGCTCCTCAGAAAACCAAGGAATCGGGTTGGTTTGGCGCCGGGTCAGAGGCCTCAAAGGTATGACCTGATCCCAGGCGCCACCGGCCATCCTATTCCAGGTGGCCACCAGCTCCTCGGTCGAGCCGTGGGCCAGAGACACAGGGAATGGCCCAAGTTCCCTCTGGAACCGATCTGGTTCCATCAGGCACCTGTGGCGGAACCATTTCATTGGCTCCGCATGCTTGCGGCTGGGTGTGCCAGACAGAAGGTCAAGCCAAAGAAATGAATGGTCTGACCATTACAAGGGTTCTAGAATTACATCCCCTAATATCCGGCCATCCCACCACTGGTCAGAGATGAAAATCAGGTCCAGCATGTGTCCCCCTACATGAGTGGGGTCAGGAATTACCTGGATCAGGTCCATGGCACCTGCCACCTCTTCTTAATGTCCTCTGCTTCTGTTAGGTCCCTGGCATTTTTGTCTTTTATCAAGTCCATCTTTGCCTGGAATGTTCCTTTGATCTCATTGATTTTTCTGAAGTGATCTCTAGTTCTTTCCATTCTATTATTTCTATCTATTTCTTTACATTGGTGGCTAATTTGTCAGAGTACCAGCCTTCTATAAATTCCCTAGCATTTTTGGACTTGATGTTGTCTAGGATTGTCATATTTTCCCAATTGAAACTATGATTAAATATATCTATATGTTGTGAAATTAAGGAATTTTCATCATGGCTTCTGACTGCTAGTTGGTGTTCATGGATGCGTTCTGCCAGCCTTCTGGCTGTTTGTCCTACATAGTGGTTGCTACAGTTCATACATTGAATGTTGTAGATTACTTCTGTTTTATCTTCTGGGGCTGCCGGGTCTTTTGGTTTGTTTAGGATGTTTTCAAGGGCTTTAGTTGACAATATTTTGTTCAGATTTTTATATCTACATTAATAGAGTCATAGTGTTTCCTATAGTGTCTATTGTCTGATTTGACTTACATTGAAGGACTGACAGCTAGGGTGACATTGTTTTAGAGATTTAATCACATTCCATGGAGACAGATTTCTTGATCATGTCTCTGTCATTTTCAAGGATCTGCCTCGTTATCCTGATTATTATAGCTGCCTGTAGTACTTACAGCATCCTGTTCTGCAGAACCAAAATGAAAATTGAAAATTTCTGGGTTTTCATTTTTGACTATTAGTACTTGGTCGTCTTCATTAAGCAGTAGGTATACTAATTTTTTAATGTTATTTTGAATATAGGAAATATAACCTTTTTTAATTTTTTACTCATTCTGTGCTTTAGCTTCTTTACACAAGTTTTGAATTTCAGATTATATTCAGGGAACCCAAGTTAACATCTTCATGGCTTAACATGATTTAAGATCGCAGTCTATAACTACATTATGAATCTTAAAGTATTTAGAAAGCCTATAGGAAAATCCAGAAAAAAATAAAGGATTCATTATTATATCAAGAAAGCCTAGAATTTATGGCCCCTTAATAAGCATTCTCTGCATCTATTTTATCCATTATGGAACAGTGGGTTGAATTTACCTGCTTAGCCAGAGACTTTATATGGTCCACTTTCATTAAGTGAGGGTTAGGTCATTGTTTTCTGTAAGCTGAAGAATTTCTTATTGCCCTATGACTTCAGCATTATATTTTGTATGCACTGAATCTTCCACATAATCCATTTATCATTCCCAGTTCTATTTCTTCCCTTTCCAAATCAGAGCTCCAGAAAAGATCAGAAACAGATTCATCTACACAAACTAAAATAAAAAATGATGTTCTTTTACTTGATTGCAGCCGCTTTTTAAAAACTACTTTTCTTTTCAGTATAAGTAAAGCATATTTCCAGTGCTTTGAAAATCCTCTACTATTTTAATGACAGTCTCCAGTAATAAACTTAAGGTTTTAGGTACCATTTAAAATGCAAAGACTTTCTGTTACAACCATTCAGTACTAATAAAGTTCTCCATGGACACTGGTATCACTTAGCAGAGTACTGCAATTGTAAATATTATCTATCAATTATTCTTAGTGTCTTTTGTCTATCCTTATGAATCCGATAAGAGGAAATATAAAACAGTGTTCTCTCATGATAACATAAATCATAAAGCCACTCTATTGCCTTTTTACTACCCTAAAAAGTAAATAATTAAATCTGAAAGGATTTCTTTTTAATTTTGAAATCCATGGACTCTAATTGTTATTCAGGATTTCCTAAATTAAAAATATTATAGCTGAAGGAAATAGCAAAAGCTATGGCTACACAAATTTATTATATTTTAATTGTTTTAATTATGGTGTTGTCTTGTCTTTTGTATTTTGTGGTTCTTGTTGTTTTTAAAATGGCTGTACACCACCCTGGGTCCCTTCAGGGCGAAGGGCGGTATAAAAATATAAAAATAAATAAATAAATATTGTGAGACTAATTAACTTGTTTATAGAGATAGTTTTCATCTTATCACCAAGGAAAGGAATAATTTCTATTCATATTTTTTCAGTGTTATTCAGAATACATGTTCCTTTTTCTTCGCAGATTTTTAATATATAATATTAAGCAAATTTTTAGCGATGGGAGGTTTTTTTGTGAGTTGCAAATCTATAATATAGATGTGCAGAAGTTGGCATCAAAAAATCAAGATGGCAGCAAAAACTGAGCAATCAAAACCTCTTTGTATGTGTATGTGTGATGATGACATATGTATAAAAGATGCAGAATTCCAATCATGTAGTTGGTACTAAGACCTTGTATGCCATTTCCTCACATATGTCAATATTAAGGGGCATTTGATAAATAGAAAGTACATAATGTCCTTTATAATTCATTAAAAAACATCCTTGTGTTTATTCAGAATCCAACCAAAATGTAAAGTATATAGATATGGGTAGAAAATATGGATAATAGAGAATGTGAGTTTCATTGATGCTTGCAAAAAAATGAGCATTCTCTGCATCTATTTTATCCATGATGGAACAGAAATTATTTCTGGTGGTAGTTTTCTAAAAGGTAAAAGATTCTACAAGAAGACATCCTGTCCACAGATATCCACAGGAATTTACAAATATAACTTTATGTGTACAGGTAGTCCTTGACTTATGGCCATTCATTTGGCGAGCGTTCAAATTTATGTAAAAGGTAAAGGTTCCCCCTGCACATGCGGGCTAGTCGAGCTGATTCTAGGAATGGTGCTCATCTCCGTTTCAAAGACAAAGAGCCAGCGGTGTCCAAAGATGTCTTTGTGGTCATGTGTCCGGCGTGACAAGACACCTAAGGCGCATGAAGCGCTGTTACCTTCCCACCAAAGTGGTCCCTATTTTTCTACTTGCATTTTTACATGCTTTCAAACTGCTAGATTGGCAGTAACAGCAGCTCCTGTTACTCGCCCTAGGCTGGGGCAAGTAACAGGAGCTCACTCCGTTACATGGCGCTAGGAATTCGAACTGCTGCACTGCTGACCTTCCAATCGACCAGCTCAGCATCCTATCCCCTGAGCCACCCCTGAGCCACCGTGCCCCCTATATAAAATATAGATGGGTGTAAAAGTATAGGCTTTTCTGCTCAAATTGTGTTGTGATCCACGCCCCTGCCAAGGCCTCCTCCATCTTCTCCTCCTATGTTTTAATGAATTCCCAAATGAAAAGAAGTTGACACAACCTACACAAAGGACAAAGCTAAATGCATCATGACATCTTTCTGACAATTTGAATGTATTCATACTATTCATGTGCATTTGTTTGCTTATCTGATTTGCAAATAAGAAAAACTGAACATAGCAGTTGCAAAAACTTTGGACACTCTTCCAGTTAGCAATTTCTAATGCATCTCTAAAAATAAAAAATTCTAAGGATTCCCTGTATTTAGTTAAAACTATTTGTTCCTGCTTTTGGAATATTTTTCTACTTTTTTAAAAAGAATTCTTTTAGTTCAAAAATATTCTTGCATGTGTGAGATCGCTTGAAATATTTTCACTACCATTCAAGTCTGAAGTCCAGACTTCCTTTTAATTTTCCAGGTAAGTACTTTGTAGTTTATTGGGTTTTTTGGTTGTCCTTTATTTTTCTTTATTATAAATATTTCATGATTAATTTGTAGGTATATTTCAGAATGTACTTCTGAAGTACCCAACTTATTTTTAACTTTATTGCTGACTGCAGGATATTAGCAGTTGATATTTAGTTGAATCCATTCTTTTTCTCACCTGCACAATATTTACTTGGCCACTAACTGCCCCATGGCTTCAAAGAATATCAGTCATTCCTTGTTTTCTTTAAATGCCTCAGCCTCTCTCTTTTTCTTTTACAAATGCACTGTATATAATTGTGGCTGAACATTTCAATTTTGTTCTATTGCTTCAAAGTGTCTTTGGAGATTTTCAATCATCCAAGTTATGGTTGTCCCAAAGATGATTTTTCCAAAAGGCAACTGGACTTGTTGGGGCTTTTTTTCTTTGAAAACGTTTTGCTTCTTATCCCAGAAGCTTCTTTAAAAAACACCAAGAAGTTTCTTCAGTTCTGAAGAAATTTTTTGGATGAGAAGCCAAACGTTTCAAAGACAAAAATCAAGAAAGTCCAGTTGCCTTTTGTAAAAAGCACCTTTGAGACTATGATTTCAAAGCTTTTTGTTTCAAAATGTGCCAAATTTATAAAAGTTTATCTTTACATTTTAGATAAACCTTGAGAAATCTGGCATATTTTGGAACAAAGAGCTTTTTCCAAAAGGCAACTGGACTTTCTTGATGTTGTCTTTTTTTCCTTTGAAAGCATCTTATCCTAGAAGCTTTAAAAAGCACCAAGATGTTTCTTCAGTACTGAAGTTGTATTTGCTTTTGTTCATTTTGGGATTCAGTGAAATGTAAAAGATTTTGCAATTGTAACTTCTTACAACTATATTTAATAGCACATAATTAATACATTTTTCTATGTATATGCATTTTTTACATTGTAAAGTAAAACACATTTTAATTTTGTAAAAAAAAATGTATATATTTTATGTATATGTATATATTTTAATATATCTAGTATTTGGTACAATATAAATAATACTAAAACACTCTAATATGAAGCAGAGGCTCAGAATATAAGAAAAAGTTCTAAGTCACAAAATTCTAATGTAAACAAAATGGGTTTGGGGCCAAGTTACAGTGGGTATTTAATCAGCCACGAATTGTACAAGTTCTCCCACTTTAAAAGACGAGATAGGCCTGCAATTGACATCGTAGGTATACCACACCTATGAGAGACAAAATGTGAAAACAAATCTAGACAATCACATTGTCTGATTTGGAAAGAATTTATTTGCAAAGT
>JANHFO010004719.1:215726-227502 GCA_032468095.1 Pareas carinatus | reverse complement strand
GTGAAAGTTTGGAGTGAATGTGTTCAGTACTTTCCGAGATTACTTACCAGGAACAAACATGCAATTCCTTTTTTATATATATAGATATATTTGGCTAGCAAATATAGTCTATGCTAACCCAGTCATATCCCTCTCTCCTTTTGATGTGAGATTAAACTGAGCCCCAACAGTGTTCCTTAATTTCTGTCCTTATTTTTTTATTCTAACAGCTCAAAATACTGGCACAGATGAATATGCACAATTAAACTGCTTATGTCTGATTAAATAAAATATTTTTGCTATTTAAACATCTTTTAATGACTTTTTCCTATGACTATTGCTAAAATCTTTTGGATTAGAAAAAAATAGGGTATGTTCCAACTAGATCATGCTAGAAATAAAAATGTATTGAGATACCACAATTTATGCCTTACAATGAGTGAAAGTAGGATGTATGTTGAGGAATGTGGTGTGCTGTGCCTGTCACCTTAGATTGTGTCAATTCATATTGAATCAAGTCAGGTTGTATCAGCAATGTCCCTATCAGTAGTTATTCTTAAGTACAGTAAGTTTGACTTTAAGTAGATTTAGACACAAATATTTCAGCTACAATAAATTTATATAATGAACAGTGCAAATCAGTTTTTTTAAAGTCCCCTGAAAGCTCACATGTTTTTATACCAGACATGTACATATTTTACCATGGTATTCTAATACAATCAAGTAGTCATTTAGATTTTTTTACTTCCAGTATAAAATATATATTAAATAATATAACAGTGTTTATTTTGAAAATGATTTCTAAGAGCCATTCCAAAGAAAATTATTTCCTCTTTAAAGAGTTATTACTTTCCCTTCTTTTCTCTTTACTCTTTTTGTCTTCCCTGCAGGCTTAACAAGCTTAAAAAAGATCTGTTTTAAAAGTCAACCTATGTCTTTAATGCAACTCTTTGATTTGGTCACATCTTTTTAGTTTCACAGGAGGCCTGAAAAATGATACATGTGCTTTAAAATATATATTGTGCTTGTGTCCCTATGCATTTGGTTTCATTTCTTCTAAATAATTTTTAAATTATGCACAGCTCTGTTAAATAACTTGTGATGACCATAATAGTTGAGACAGCCACAAATGTAAATTAAGCATCTACATTCAATTTTTAGAATAGTTCCGTTTTATATTCTTTTTAACTTTTTATTTTAGAACAAAACAGAAATTCTAACAAGGAATTGAAAAACATTGAATTGCCTTCTAATAAAATTGTAAAAATTTCACTGAACACCTAAGACTTCTCTTCCCCTTTTAAAAAATGTTTTCTTGATTTATAGCTATAAACCTACTTCATTATATTCTGTGACTCACAGATTATCATGTGATTTGTGTAAGGCATACATTTTCTGGATTTTCCTTTAATTTTAGCTAATGTAGATTTTCATAGAATAAAAGGGGAAAATGAAATATGACTATTTATGTAAAATTGTGATCATTTGATTATAACATTTTTTTCTTGGGATAGTATTCTGCAGCTTATGGTTGTCCTAGCTAAATGAGAATAATTGAAGAATATATGTGGTATATTTATTTCTTGAATAAATTTATTTAGCTGCCTATCTCAAATGCACATGTTCAGAACCTTGTATTTAATTCAGAGCTGCTTTTTATGCATTTTAAATAATTTTACATAGTGTTGTTTTTAAAACCCATATTTCTATTTGAATAACTTGCATTTGTATTTTTTTAAAAAAATCTCCCTACAGTTAGAAAAGATTCTTTGGCGAGATTTCACTGTCATTACCAATCACTTGAGCTCGAATCATTTCCACTTATTCCAATAGAATTTATAAAGTGTTGGAATGAGACTGCCTGATATTCACATTGTCAAAGGTTTCAAACACATTTTGAGATGTTAAGATTAACTGTTCCTTCCCATCAAGCTGATTATTAATAATGTTGAGCTATAGAACTAAATTGCAATGAGTAACCTTATTCTTCCCCTTTTATTCCCATTTTCAGCTGGTTAATAATCCTCTGGCAAGTCAAGCCGCAGCAGCAGCAGCAGCAGCAGCCGCCATGGGCTCAATAGCCAACTCACAAGCCTTTGGCAATGCACTCTCCAGTCTTCAGGGGGTCACAGGCCAACTAGTCACTAATGCACAAGGGCAGGTGAGTGTAAGATGGATGCAAACAGCGAATTCACATGACATATTGAGCATTTCCAGGGTTAACAATCTAAGACTGTACATATATGAAAGATAAACAAGATAAAATTTCAAAGAAGTAGAACATTAAGATAAAGGTTTAATTGATCGAGGCTAAGTTATATTTAAAGTACACCCAGAAAATCATTGAGATTTAATGGTGGATCTGGGCTGGAGGAATGAGGCAGGACACATACTTGAGTAACAATGATGTTTATTCCAAACTCTAGGCAAAAATTCTCAGCTGCAACATGCAGCAACAGTGTTTAAATAGAAGCGCTTGCTGGCGCTTTAACCAATAGGGGGATACTCAGCTGCTCGCCAGATTGTCTACCAACTGGGAGGGGAGATAACATGAGGATTAATTAACAATCTCTGGAGCCGGCCTTCCGGCTCCGGACACAACACCCCTCCCTCCTAAGATGAGTCATTCAGAGAGCACATGTACTGATCCAAGTACGTAGGACGTTGTTTGCGATGTTCTGACCTGCGCAGACGATTGTTCATTGGTGCAGTGAGCTGAGAGGTTGGGTCTGTCGTTGACTCTGGGGTTTTTGATGGAAACTCCAAGAAGGCACCAAATCCTAACCCAGCCAAAGCTGAGGAAGCACCAACCTCCGCATTGCGCTGGAAACTCTCCAGGATGGGTAAGACATCTTCATCCTCCAGGCTAGTGTACCCTGAGGAAGAAGGTAGACCATTATTACTGGTACAGGATGACAGCTCAGGCTCATCTCTTGTTCTATTCGGTTCCTTCCGTAATTGGTCTATGTGGCGCCACCACAAATGACCTTCGGATGTCTTAATCACATAAAAATATGGCCCAATGACACTGTCCACTTGTCTGTGAACCCATTTTGGGCTAGGACCAAAATTCTTAACCTAAACAGAGTCACCTAACTCAAACTCCCGTGGTACTTCCAAATTATCTCTATGCATTTCTGGAGTATAATCAGGATGTAAGCGGTCAAGAATGAAATGCAGTTTTCTCCCAAATAAAAATTCGGCTGGACTTTTCCCTATGGTCTTTCCCAGCATGATATGTTGCCAGGTGAGGAAAGTGTCTAACCTTTCCTGCTAGTCACCTGGACCTAATCTGCTGAGGGTTTTCTTGACCGAATGAACAACTCATTCTGCAAGACCATTCGAATTTGGATGTTTCGGAGAGAATAGAGCATGCCGAATACCCAATAAAGCTAGAAATCCTTCAAACTCAGTTGCAGTGAATTGTAGGCCATTATCGGATACAATAGTATTCAGTAGTCCATATGTAATGAATAAGGATTGCAACGTTTTGCCAACAGCTGAAGCTGTAGTGCATTAGCTTTACCTCCATCCACTTAGAAAATGCATCTATTACAATTAGCATTATCTGCCCATGATACGGCCCCGCAAAATAAATATGTAGTCTTGACCACGGTGCTTTCGATCTTTCCCATTTCCTTGCTGGGACTTTGGGAGAGTCCGGTCTGGAGGTTTAGCAGGCCTTACAACCCATAACATGTTGTTCAATATCTTTGTCTAAGGTCAGCCACAAAACAAAGCTCTGGGCCAAGGTCTTCATTCTGATGATGTCAGGGTGGCATTCATATAGTATAGCAAGGATGTTGGCCCGAAGCTTTTCAGAAACAACCACCCTGTCAGTCCCCTTGTACAGCCAATTCCCCTCTGCAAGTCCAGAATGGTTTCTATGATTCTCCCATTGGCCCCTCCGGCCACCCTCTCCTCACCCAGCCAAGTACAGGGTGAATGATAGGGTCAGATCAGGAGAACCTGGCCACTTCTGCAGAGGAAATAAATGATAACTCCAAGCAATCAACCAAAAGCACAGTGTAAGTAGCCTCCACTCCCATGCTGGGAAAGGACAGCGACTGAGGGCATCTGCATACCCCACAGTGGGACCAGGTCTATGAATAAGCATGTAAGAATACGCTGCCAAATGAATAGACCATCAAATAAGTTGAGGGGACAAAGCAGCTGGAGTAGGCCGATCCCCAGCTAGCATACCTGACAGCGGCTTGTGGTCTGTAATTAAAGTGAAATGACAACCGAACAGATATTCATGAAAGCGGCAGACAGATGCAACTAAAGCCAGAGTTTCCTTATCCAATTGGCTATAGTTACATTCTGCAACCATCAATGTTCAGAAATAAAAGGTAATTGGGGCCTCTTGACCATTAGGTAATTTATGACTCAAAACGGTCCCGATTCCGAATGGAGAGGCATCACATTTGAGTACTATGGGCAAGGTAGTGTTGTAACGAATCAGTACTTGATCACTTGACAGTAATTGTTTCAGAGCCTTAAATGCCTTGTCTTCGACTGAACCGCAGAACCATGGAGTTTTTTTAGGTAACAAGCGATGGAAAGGATCGCCACAGTAGCTTTTTCCTTGAGAAAGCTATGATAGAAATTTATCAGGCCCCAAAAGGATTGCAGTTCTGCTTTAGTTTTGGGCACAGAGACTGCTTTAATGGCCTTCATTTTATCCCAGGTTGGGTGAATTCCTTTACCATCTGCCCTATATCCAAGGAATTCCACCTCTGAGATGCCTATTTGGCATTTGTCTTTGTGCAATTTCAGGCCAGAGTTTCGGAAGGTTTGAAACACAGCCCTAAGTTGTTGCAGGAGTTGTTCCTTATTTTATGCAATGACAAGAATGTTGTCAAAATAAGCAACAACCTAGGGATTTTTTGCAGGATTCCTTCCATTATGCACTGAAAAATTCCTGGGGCCACACTTATGCTGAATTGTAGCCATGTTACATTGAACGTACCACTGGGAGTCACAGTGGCTTGTACCTCAGCCATGGTGCGATCAATAGGAATTTGCTGATAAGCCTGTGCCATATCTAATTTGGCAAAAACCTAACACAAGCCCAATGAGTGTAACAAATGCTGAATTACCTGTACATGGTAGTCGCTTTGTTGTAGCACCTTATTTATGGTACATTTATAAACAGCGCAAATTCGAACAGATCCATCTTTTTTAACCTGTGTTACAATTGGGGTTTCCCAACAAGTGTGATCGGTTGGGACCAAGATGCCTTGAGCAATCAGTTTATCAAGAGCTTTGTCAAGGCGGGGCTTCAATGCAAAGGGCTCCCTATGAGGCTTGAATCTAATAGGGGCCACTAGGGGATCAAGATTAATTGAAACGGGTTTCCCCGAATACTTGCCTAACTCATGGTTAAACATGTCCTTGAATTCTTCAATGAGTTCAGAACTCCAATATTGTAGTGTTGAATGGATTCCCGTGATTTTCAGTCCCAATGCAGTAAAACATTCTAAACCCAATAAACTGGGTAAACACCCCCCTACAATTGTCACAGGCAGCCTCCCCGTAAACTGACAGTAAACAACCAGAATGTCCATGATTCCTAAGACTGGAAGCCGGTTTCCCTGATAGTCACTGATCTTTAAATTCTGCGGCCGCAAATCACTTCTTTTGGTCATTGGCAGGACTTTCTTTTATGTAGACCACAAAATGATGGAAATATCGAAGCTGGAATCTACCTCCATCTGACACAGATGCTTCCCTATGGTCACAGTAATCTTAATTTTCTTTTACAAAGCTGAGCGGCTGTTGTCAATTCTTATTAAGAACCTATCTGCATTAGCTGGCAGTTTCTTTGGTTTTCCAGTGCGTTTAAAGTCGCGAAGTGTTCTAGAAGGTGCTGATCTTTGTTGAGTTGTCTAGGTTCCTGGTTCAGCTGGTTACACTGCTCTACAAACCTTGAAGATGTGTCCCCATTTTCCACAGCGATTGCAATTGGCATTTCTGAGTCTGCACACTGCTCTTGGGTGCTGTCCCCTGCAGCTGGAACAATGGTGCTTTATTTCCCCCAAGTTTCTGGAGGTTTGGCAAATCTCTTCGATGTCCTCCTCAGACTCATCACAATTTCCATAGTGCACTCCAGCTGCAGCTCTCTCTGTCGCGGCAGAGTCAGCTAGTTTTTGGAGTGTCTGAGGAAGTTTGAGGAAGTCTCAGCCACTCTGAGTGCAATGCATAAGGTCAGGTTGGGATTTGCTAATAATCTTCTCTGCTGTCTTAAATTCCTTACCACAAAAATTATTTGATCGAGAAGACTTTCATCCATATTGGCAAAAGTGCATTGTGCTGCGGTTTTCCTCAGAGCCCAATGAATTGGTTAATGGATTCACCAGTTTTTTGTAGTCTGTCCCTAAATTCGTGTCTCTTTATGAATTTAGAAGGGACTGGTGCATAATGAGCCTTCAGCACATCTTGTAAGTCTTTCCAGAATATGGCATGAAGTGTGTTAGGTTCAGCCAATGTTTGAGCTGAATCAAACACTTCATGACCACAGTTACTCAGGAACAAAGTCTTTCGTCGTTATATTTAGAATATCATGGGATAAAATGAAGAAAATCAAAACACGCCATGAAGTTCTACCATGTTTTCTTTGCTGTGTCGTACGGGACAAGCTTATTGATTGTGGACATTCTCTTGGGGAATGTACAACACTTCAGTGGTTCCTTCGTCCTCTTCCCCTAAGGAATCTCACCTTCATCGTCACATGGTGAATCCTGGCTGAAGGAACAACGCAGGACACATACTTGAGTAACAACGATGCTTATTCCAAACTCCAGGCAAAAACTCTCAGCTGCAACATGCAGCAACAGTGTTTAATTAAAAGCGCTTGCTGGTGCTTTAACCAATAGGGATACTCGACTCCTCGCTGGACTGTCTATCAACTGGGAGAGGGGAGAACACAAGGATTAATTAACAATCTTCAGAGCCGGCTTTCCGGCTCTGGACACAACATTTAAATTTCTATGTTAGTCCTAAACCCAATCCAATATTATTATTTATTTATTTTATTTATTTGTTAAATTTATTTGCCACTTACCTCATTTTGAGGAGCTTCCAGACAACTTGTAGCATTAAGAGCATAAAACCATGAGATAAATATTTCTAAAATGATAAAAGTTAAACATGACCAATTTTTTGATGTTGGCCTTGCGTTTAATTTTACAATATTATAGATCTTGAACAATTCTCTAGTTCAGCTCTTATTCTATATACTCATCATTTAACATCAACAGAAATAACAAATCTCCTTTTTTCCTATAGAATCAAAATTGATACCATATCAACATGTTTAAGGTTAACATATTATACTGTACTAAATTGCATTGTTATAATGAGAGTTAAGTGATAATATTGAGAATGATCAAAGCAACATTCACAGTTTAATGTTACTGTATCATGGCTGGCAGGGATTGTCAGTGAAATTTGGGGCTGTTGTTGTTAATATATGGTTCACATCTGCTACAATTTCCTTTTTGCATCTTCTACCAGGAAAATTGTTGATGTTCTGAATCAATATTTTTCAGAACCTGTAAGAAATGTTGTCTGTGTAATAAATTAAGATTTATTCCTGGGATACTTCTGACTGAGAAGCAAAAGCAGACAGGAGTAGGATTTTTATTGTTTTGGATCTGGTAATATTCATCTGAAGAAACTGGGTCCCAGTCTGGAATGTTTAATCTAGTTTCAGTTTTGCACTTGGAAGCTTAAATGACAATTGTAATCAGAAGTTTATTTGTCCAGCTTAAATTAATGCAATTTACTCTATGTGGAATTACCTTTGAAGTGTTTTCAGAAACTGCTTATGCAATTTTTTCAGAATTCAACACAAACATCCATACTATTCTATTCCTACAAAGTTCCACTGAATGTCACATCTAAACTCAAAAACGCATATTAGCACCCTCCTTAGTAATTGTTTTGCTGTATTTTTTTAGTCATTTTAATTATTGTTACCTAACCTGAGTTGGAGTGAGAAGTTCTAAATTTTTCAAGTAAGATAAAATACTTCTATTTATCTATGTTATCATAAAGTATTTCCCACTATGGCTTATTTTATATAGAATCGTAACTATTCACAACAGAATTGGGTTTAGAATGATTCATTGCAAGAAATTTACATAGCATTTGCCCTTCATTGGTGCTCTGTTTTCAATGTATTTCATTCTCTATTTAGTATTTGTATACATAAAAGATTTCACTGATATCTTACAGAAACACAGAATTTAAAAAAATGGTGTCAATTTTTTATGCATATTAATACAGTAATTACTAGACAATCCAATGGATCATAATTTCAAAAATATCAGAGAAACAGAATGACAACACGTAGGCAAAAAGACAGTGGGACTGAGACTAATTTCCGACTACCTGCTGACTTCCCCACTGAATTTCCTTGTGGTTAGCTGGCAGGCAACATCAGAAATCTTCCTTCCTGCTATTTACTTGCTTCCCTCTCTCCTTCACTCTTTCCCTTCCTTTCTCCTCCCATTCCTTTATTCTTTCTTCCTTCCTTACCCTCTTCTTTTCCCTTCCCAGAGGCAGTTGAGTAGATGAGTGATTGAATAGCTATAGGAGTGACCTGCACAGCATGAGCATAGAGCAACTAGCAGGATAAACTTACCTGAACAACTTGCAACCTTCCCTGCCAGTTTCCCCATTGACTTTCTCTCTGCAGCTTCCCACCAGCAAAGATTGTGCTAATGGGAAGGAGGCATCAATTTTACAACTCCTACCAGCTCCCCCATTGACTTCTGAATTGCTATCAGGAATTTTATTTCCCAAGCATGGAAATAAGGATCATATGACTACACTGACCATAGAAGTGAAGCAACAGCATTGTAGCAGCAGCAGTGAGGCAATGCTGAAGCAGCGACAACTTTCCAAATTTCATTCACATGGAAATCATAGGTCCTGCATTCTGTAAATTAGGTATTTTGAGTTACTTGATTCAATAACTGTTACCCTATACCTTCCAATTTCACCCAACTGAAGGTTACAAACAAACAAGCTTGAGAGTTTTAGTAGTATATAGATATTGCAGATAGCAGTTAATATACATTTGTATATAGAGGATAGATAAAACAGGATGCATGATTTATATGGCTTGATACCAATTCTACCAGCTGCAGAGCTGAAAATGTATTATGTCTCTCATAATATATAGGTTACTTGTTTTCAAGAAACATATTTGATTAAATCAAAAATTTTGAGTCCTTTCTATAATAAACTCAGTTTATAAATATTGTCAGGATTAGATCCAGAGCCAGATTTCAATAGGTTTGGTGAATCTCAAGATCTTCCTAAATCTCTTATATGAAGAAGAAAGAGTAACTATATAATGAAGGCAAGATTATAGTACTGTTTTTGAAACCAGTGGTTTTAAATGGGTGTTCCCTTAATTCATTTCATGTAATTAAAAAACATACATTCTTCTCATTTCCCTGATTCCATTGTTACTATTCCCCTTTCCTTAGAAGTGGAGTATATTTTATTCTGCCTTGTGCTTCTAAAAATATTTATCAATAATAAATATTATTCAATCATTATTAACATAAAACATAAACAAAGATTCATCTGGTGCCTGTATGCCTTGAGTAAGTCCCCACAAGGAAAAGTGCTGACCTTGTTATATTTGCTGGGTGGGTACAGAATTGTTCCATCACTACCCCGAGGGTTGAACGATGGAGCTTGTCAAAGAGAGGCCTTATCTAATGAATCATCTTATTGCAGGTGCACGCCACACATATTAAAGGAGGATTTCATGACCACTGTGCCCTCTACAATAACCTCTCAGTGTCTACTTTAACCCTTGTTCCAATCTCTTTTCATCAAAGGAGTATTTTATACAGCTGACTTTAAATGGAGGCTCTCAAAAGCCTATTAAGTTTTTCTTTTAGGGAAAGACTATTGGAATGGAAGAAAAGTTGGTTATAATACCTATAACTCATAGTCATATCAGTTCCATCTAGAAAGTTTGCTTGTTTATATCTATGTTTTAGAAACAGTGCAAAACTCAACTCTCACCAGAGTAACCAAGATCACAAAATGTACATTTAAAGGCTCTGCAAGAGAAAGCCATGAGAGTTTGTCAGTTGTGGATGCTCATCCCTCCTCCCATAACCATTTCAGATTCTCTGAGAAAGGCAAATAATTGGAATGTATTGATAAATTGTTGGGCAACTTATATGGTCTTTTGCATATATTTTTTTAAAAAAATTAGATTTCCCTGTTTGCTCTATTGTGTATTTAAAGTATTCTATCCTTTACATTTGGTGTTGTCAAAAGTTGCAGGAGTGTGTCGAATCCTTTCTTGCAAAGCTGCAAAGTCCATATAGATGGTCCAGAAATAGCGAATAGGTACAGAATATTTAGAAGGACTGACAGTGCTTTCACTTCAGAGATAAAAGGGTACTTGGGAGTATTATATGGCATAGATCTAGCACCTGCAGGCGGCTCCTTGAAGCAAGCATAGCTTTGAAGGGCAAAGGTTTTAAATGTATTGTAGGCAGTTGCTCTCATCTACACCAAAGCATCTTTAAGGCTTTGAATTCAAGGATCTGCCATACCTTATTTTACATATTTGTTTTGCAAGAGAACCTGTTAATTTTGGCCTCATTTCAGGTTTTAGTTTTCTTCAAAAGAATATTTTATTCCATGCTTAATTGATTTTGATTCAAGCTGATCCCACACAAGTTATAATAAATACAAATCCTATAAAATCATAGCAGCCTTATAAAAAGATAAATAAACTATATATCTTTTTAGGGTAAAAATGCATATTATATAGTTGCAATAGTGATGAATATCTGTAGTTTGGGTATAGGATAAGGGTGGAGGTTCATTCTCTGAGCTTGTGGTTTGGTTTCCAATGACTGTCAGAATTCTCCAACCTCTAGAAATAACAATAGTTCACAATTCACAACAATTAGGTATGGCCGTGAAGGAGGAGTTTGTTTAGAGCTCACGGAGATGGAGGCAGCGGAAAATGGGCTCCTTAGGTGCAGGGTCGGGTTCACCCAACCCCAGAAACTCGGGTGCTACTGGGGGGGTTCCCTCCATCAAAGGTGGGCCTTTCTGCCCTCAAAGAGCAATAGGGGCAGAGAGAATAACCAGTGAGCGCCGGCATGAGCGGAGAGCCGACAAAGACGATGGCACCAGGTTGAGAGGAATGGGAGTCGGGGCCGGGTTCTCTGCCAGTTTTTCTCTATTTTCTTGCTGTTCTTGTTTCACCGAAAAGATTGATGGATGGAGCGGGGGCACCCTTCCAACTTTGCCGGGTGGGAGGGCTTTTGCTGGATATTAGACCCCCCCCTTGACGGCGACAACAGCGGCGGCCTGATTGTGGCGGTTTTGGCTGGCGCTTTGGCCGGTGCCATGGGGCCTTCCGGTGGTGTGTTTGGTGGCCCGGCAGAACTGTAATTGGGCAGGGGTATAGTGGTTGCTGGACCCCCATCCCTAGTGTCAATGGCGGTAACGACAGCGGCTTGCTGGTAGCCCAGTAGACTATCGCCGGGTGGGCTGCAGTGGTTGCTGGAACCTCCCCCTCAGGTGGCAATGGTGGTGGCTTGTCAGTGGTGGTTTCGGCCGGCACATCGGCCGGCGCCCCAAGGCCTCCCAATGGTGTGACTGATGGCCCGGCAAAGACATTGTCAGGTGGTGGAGGCTTCAGTTGGTTGTTGGATCCCCCTCCTCCCTCCTTAGGGCAGTGACAGCACAGCAAGGATGTCGATGGGCAGGAGGGGCCATGGTGCCTGGAGAAGATCTACCT
>JANHFO010004719.1:183772-200947 GCA_032468095.1 Pareas carinatus | reverse complement strand
ATCTCGGGGTTCCGGCACCCGTCATCAAGATAGGCCCTCGATAGAGTAGAGGGCCATTGCTGCGAGAGGGGGGAATCCCGCAGTGCCCGGAGCTGAGCTGTGGGATACATGAGGAATTAAAACGGGGCGTAAGGGAAGAAGACAGGTACGCAGGGATTCTCCCCACGGGATTATGAAAACCAGGGGAAAAGATGGAAGGGGGCAGATGACCAAGTCCCAAGTCCCAAAATCCAAAGTCCAGAGGTATTTTCGGTTGAAACCAGCTGTCCTCCAACTCCTTCCCTAGGGAGGGGGAGGCGCTGTGAGCTGGAGGCGGGGGCACAGGGGCGCTGCCACCATCCCCTGGCCCCGTCGAGCCAACCCACAGCAGAATAGTCCAGTCGCAGGTGGGTGCCGGTACCGGGCTCCGCCTTGGCTCCGGCCACGCTTGTTGCAGTCGGCGACTGGGCCCCCGGCAGCCGCCGCCATCGCTGACTCCACCATCACTGCTCCAGTCAAGGGAAGGAAAGCCCAGTCACCGTCCACCGGCCCAGCGACGTCTCCGGATTTGGCCACGGTGTTGGCCCCGGGGTCTCCTGCTTGAGCAGGGGGTTGGACTAGATGACCCACAAGATCCGTTCCAACTTTTATGCTTTTCTGCTCTGCTCTGCTCCAATAGTTCTCTGAAACTCTCTGTGAAGTGCTTTCCTGGGAGTTTTGTCTTTCTTCGCTTTGGCTCCTGTTCTTTTCTTAACAATTTTCACGGCTTGCTCTGACACCCCCTCCGCTTCCTTCTGCTCCTCCATCGTTGGAAGCCTCTGATCGCGGCTCCTCCGGTTCTCCGTCGATGAGGGTCCGGACTTCACGGAGATTACGGAACAGCAGAGTTGCTCAGGGCAGGAGACCCTCTTCCACTGAGGGCAAATGGCCGTCGAGTCTCTTCTCGGAAGCCTCCAGTCCTGGAGCAGCCACCACGTCCTGGAGTTCCCTTTCACTGGGGAACTGCTCTCACTGTTGGGGCATTCTCCCTCGTTCTCGGTTGGATAGAGCTTCGTTAAGCTTCTGCTCCTTCTTGCCCTGCCCTCGGAGGCTTTGGAGAAGAGGCCGACCCCCTCTCCTTTAGGCCAGCCCCTCAGATGTGGGGAGACGGCTCGCGGGTCCCCCTTGGTCCTCCGCTCCCTTAGGCCGGACCTGATGGGATCAGGCACGGGTTCCTGGGGTGGGAGGCGACTGGCTTCCTCCTTCGTCAGCTTCGCTTGGTTCCACAGGCCCCACCTTTGCTGCTTGGCATAACTGAGCTTCTCCACCTGCTTTCAGCAGTGATGCAACCAGCGTGATGCCCGTCTGCTCCTTCAGGTGACGTCCACGTCTACAGTCCACCATTTTGCTTGTTTGAAGGCAACACAGCTGCGAGGAAAGCACTGGCACGGCAGCAATGGGTCAGCCCGTCTCCTGGCTCCTTTCAGGCTCCTGGGCCATAGAGCCCAGCCCCGTTTCCTCCCTTCCACATTCCAAGCAGGGCTCCCGACTGACAATGGGACGCCCTCCCACCACCAGCCCTCCCTCTCTAGCCTTTTGGAAAGGCCTTAAGACCCATCCCCCCCTGCCCCCAGGGTGCTGGGGTGGTCTAGGGCAGGGGTCCCCAGCCCCCAATCCACGGACGGGCACTGGGCCCCAGCACGCCAGCAACCAGTCCAGCAAACCAAGCCAAAGCCACGGCCCCTCCGTTCCGCGGAAAGTCCTTTCTCGGTCGAACCTGCCCCTGGTGCTCAAAAGGTTGGGGGCCCACTGGGCTAGGGAGGAAGTATGGGAGGGGGTCAGCCGAGCCTGTTATGGGGCAGGGCAAGTGGGTGGGATCCGGGATTTTTGTCTCCTTGTTTCAGTGTTTTTATTATTGCATGGTCTATTTTTAAGATTTATGGGTTTCATTTTTATTGTGAGCTGCCCAGAGTTGCTTAAAACGGTCCTAGAAACTGTTTAAGTAAATAAATAATCTTTTTCTGCCTTGGAGCGTAAACGTCAACGATGGCGGCCCTGGCTGCTGAAGGTCTTTTCCACGGAGCCTAATCGACACTATCCGGCCGTGGACTGTGGAGCAGCCAAGGACTCTCCCCGGGAAGCCCTTCCCGGCTATACACCTGGCTGCGCCCTTCCTCACCTTGCATGGGTACTGAGTTGACAGGATCTTCTGTAGTTGTGAAGCTGGAAGACAAACCAAAGCAGCCACTGGGGGCTTCAGCCCCCCGAACAGGCCAGGCCAGGGAAAGAGGGAAAGAGCTCCGTTAAATGCCGGGACGGTTCCTTTTCCAGCCACACTACTGAGTTAACTGGGGTTCAGGGTTCGCTTTCCACAATCGATTGAAAACGTCAGACTGGATTTGCAAGCATTGTTAAGCTAGGTTCCTCCCCCAACCCCCCCCCCAAGTTTTAATACTAAGCGGGAGGGTTAGTGTGTTGGACCAAGGCGATCCCCCGGCAGCGTGCGTGGACTTAAGCGGTGCCCCTTAACGTTTTACCCAGCTCAGGAGCGCTTTGGCCTGCAGGCCGTGGAGGTGCAAACACAGCCAAGATGCCAGGGGTCCTTTTGAAAGGCCCCCACGGCGCTTCATGTGCGGCTGAGGCAGAGTCCACCCAAACAAGAGCCGCCCCAAGAGCCCTGGTGGTGCAGTGGTCAGAACGCGGTATTGCAGGCTGTCCACTGTCTACCGCCAGCAGTTCGATCCTGTCTGGCTCCAGGTTGGCTCAACCTTCCATCCTTTCGAAGTTGGCAAAATGAGGACCCTGGCGGTTGAGGAACTCGGCTGGCTCTGTAAACCGCTTAGAGTGGTTTTAATTGAAATGCAGGCTTTGTTTAATATTTTTAATCATGTTCTTAATTGTTTTATGTTGTTTGTGTTTTTATGTGCCTGTAAGCCGCCCTGGGTCCTTCGGGAGAAGGGCGGGATACAAATAAAATTATTATTATTATTATTATGTACGTATTAGGTACAATTGACAAACCACGATCCTGATCATAAAATACATCCATAATCATAAGCACATTCATCATATCATCATGTTATAAAGTACAATCCTGTCACAAAAACATTTCATCATGTCACACGTCAAAACATTTGTGACAAAATTATTAATATCCTATGACTATTCAAATATAGACTGTTCCAATCCTATCTAGCATTACAATATACCCTCCAAAATTGCCCATTTTACCATGTACTCTTTAACATGTTCATCTTCTAGATTCATCTTAAATAAAAGTTTGCACAGAAGTAAAGTGGTCCTCTCCAGAACATCAGACTTGTATCTCAAGTAGCAGAGCATCACCAGGGCCAAGCCTGGACGAACTGTTATCTGAGACCACCTCTGCAGCACACTCATAGCTCCTTATTTCCAACTGTAGTTTTACTGAGAACTATTTTCCTAGTCTTTCTTTGACCTTCAGAGCATATTGCATTGCCACTCAACGGCTCCTCTCTTGCAGGACGAATGATCTGGGTAGGGAGTTTTGGGGGGGAGGGGGGACTGGGATTCTGCATGATTCTGGGCTGTCTTGTCTAAGGACTCAGATATGACGTCGGGATTAATAGTGCCCTGAAATTCTTCCATTTTGCATCTTCCCCCAGGAAATATACATTCACCAGATAATTCTTTGGTCACTTTGTCTCTTAATACAAACATTGCTAGCCGTACGGAAACCCAATGGCATGCATGGGGGGTGAGCCAAAAGCAAAAAGGCGAAAGGCCTGTTTTCAGCAGGGTGATCAAAGGTTCGCCCTCTTAGCCTTTATTTGCTTTTTAATCCAATTTAATCCAACGACACTGTTAATGAGGAGGGTGTTTTGTGACATGTTGAAATGTGTTCTGTGACATGATGATTGTACTTTATAACATGATGACGTGATGAAGGTACTTATGATTGTGAATTGCATTCATGACTAAGATCGCGGTTTGTAGATTGCAGCTGATATGTACTTGACAAGATGAATGTACTTTATCTATATATATATAAACGCGAAATGACACTCACTGATTCATCACCACATCTCCCAAACTATTAAAGGTACAAACCTAAAATTTGGTAGATCTGTTCATCTTGGCATCTAGGCACTCACTAAAAAAAGGATTTTTTAAAATATTAATTTTTCTGTGAGTTATTTCAATTTTTTTCCAAAGTTTGTGATTGGACAAAATATGGTTTGTTTCCTTTCTCCTGATTGGGGGGCTTTTGCAGCATCTCCTGATTGAAGGGCTTTTGCAGCTTCCCTGTTTGGTTTTGAATTTTTCATTCAAAAGTACTAATGGAGGGGTTAAGAGCAGCAGGTCAGGAGACTGCAAAAAACTGCTTCTCCATGCCGGAAAACTGCTTGGAAACCACGATTGAACCAGTACCTATGGCAGCAATGCAGGTGAGTGCAAAAAACAGGGAGGACAGGGCTAGACAAGACCTCAAAACAGCTGAGAAACCTAATGAGCCCACATTGCTCTTTTTTTGACTGTTTGAATAAAGATTCTGGAAAGACTTACAGTGTCCGGCTTTGCTCCCCCCCAAAAAAAACCTATTGCTCTCATTCTCTGCAAAAAAATGCCAGCAGGGAGGGGGAAGACCGAACAAGGCCTGCAAAGTGCTTTTGGTGGCCTATCCTTTCCAAGGCCTCTCCTCCACTTGGCATGTGCACCTTATTATATCAAACCCGTAGCGGAGCACGGGTACCAAAAGTTAATAATGTATAAACTGAAGTTTGTAAGGTCACCAAAACATCACTAATATTACACAAATATATGACAAAGATAAGAAACACCCAAGTTGGGACTAAGCTATGAATTGGTGATGTGAAAGTAACTTGAAACTCCAGTTATTACAAAAGTATCAAATTCTCTTACCTGATAACTGAAAGGAAGCCTAATATATCTCCTCCCTTTCCAGAAGTGACTAACACTGGAACTGACATTGTTACATGAAATAGTTAATTAATCAATACTAACCAACAATGCAAAACAAACTATGGTTTCGTAAGGCCTCATATTATATGACAGAATTAAAAAGAGAAAAAAAGAGGACTCCAATTTATGTGGTTCTATTGAAATGTCGATGATTAACGGGCTTGAAACCATAGTTCCAAAACTATGAACAATATGTATTGGATAAACAATGTAAGTATGATGATAAGAACATGCGGAACAGAAGCAGAAAGATAAAAGGAATGAAAGAAAACAAGAACCAAAAAACAACTTCTAAAAAACTTGACGAAAAGGAAAAACAAAAAGAAAGAAAGAAAAGAAGACAACAACTGTATAAATGTCTGCAATGTAAAGGTTTAACAATGGTATAAATGTCCGTAATGTAAATGTTGTTTTTAAAGTTGTAAGCAATAAAGTTTTGCTTTTAATAATAATAAAAAAAATGTTTAAGTGCTGAACTAAATTTGAATTGAACATTGAATTTAAAAGAATAAAGGATTACAAATAACTGGAGCTTGGGACATTGTGAAACAATGGACAAACTAAAAATCAATTTGGACTTAAAGTAAAGATGTGGACAGTGGATAAATAAACAAAAGAAGAAGAAGGAAAAGAAAGCTTTGAATTTGAAACTTGAAACAAAATGGAGTCAGCACAAGAGTCAGCACAAGAAGAAGGACAGTGTGAGCTAGTGGAGGAAACAACTTACAAAACAGCTGGGGGAAATAGCAGAAATGTTGGACGTTTTGGGGGAAAGAAGGAGAAGGAGAGAGAAGTGGGAGAGGAGAATGAGGAATAAATTGTGCAGAAGGAAAACAAAGTTAGAAGAGTTAAAATTAGATGGAAGGTGGAAAACAGTTAGTAAAAAAAGGGTTAGAGGAGTGACAGAGAAGATTACTTCCAAGGAATGGAGAAAAGAAAGAAGTACTAAAATTCTAACCCAAAGGAGGGACAGAACAAGAAATACAATAGTAGCGATTAGAAGAACAGAAGTCCATAGGGAGATGAAAAAAGGAAAGGGAAGTAGACAGGGGAAAGAAAAGGAGAAGATTAGAAGGGAAGAGAGGTTTGGAAAGAAAAATGAGGGAAAAAGAAATTTGCAAAAGGTAAAAGCGTATATAAGAGATCTATTTACTAGGAAAGGGATAGGGTAGATTGAAGTTAGAAAAGGATAATTATTGGGTAGAAATGGTTTTGGAAATATGAACGGTATGAAATCTGGTTATGACTTAAAGAATTTAAAAGGAGTTTGAATGATTGTCAATGAAATACAATAAGACTGGGAAAAAATAGGCAGATTGGTGATAGTTTTAAGAATTTATGGTGGCTGGAATGCATCAACAGGTCATGCTGTAAGAAAAGGGAAATACCTATGCATACATATTAGATTACAATAAGAATAATAAGAATAATATTTAGATTAAAAATAAAATAAAAAACCCCCAATAGAAGAACAAAAGGAGACTAATAGCAATAAACAATAGGAGGGGAATAGGGAAGGATGTAAAATTCAAATGCTGAGCTTTGTTATTGGTAAAAATCAATTTTAAGTTATGTTTACAATTGGAGTAAGAGATTAAAGATTTAAGGATGATACTTGAACAAAAGCAATGTTGAAAAATGTAATATGATGTAAGTTGAAGTATTGGAATTGGAATGGGGAATGAATTTGACAGGAATGAAGTAGATAAATTGAAAAAAAGTTAATGGGCCTATTTTTTGAGGATGGACCCAAATATGGAAACAGGTAGCGGAATAGAAGAAAGAAAAAGGGAAAGTGGGAAAGAGGAGTAGGAAGGTGGGGAAAAGAAAGAAAGAAAGAAAAGGGAAAAGAAGGAAATGAAAAACAAGAGAAAGCAAGGTAAATAGAAAGGCTGAGAAGAGAAGAGGAAAGAGAGTTCATGAAAGAAAGCAGGTAGGTGAGAAGAACAAAATAAGGAAGGAGAATTTGGAGTGTGGAGATGATGGAGTGGATAGAGATTGAGAAGAGGAAATAGGAAGGTGAGGAAGGTGAGAAGAGAAGAGAAGAGAAGAGAAGAGAAAAGAGAAAGCGAAGGAGAAAGTGAGAGGGCAAGAGAAAGAGGAAAGGGAAAAAAAGGAAGGAAAATGGAAACACAGAGGCTTTCCATATTTGATTGTATCTGTAGATATGTTTGTATCTAATTGAATATTGCTAAATGTAAAAACTATAAGAAATTAAGTTATTGATTTTATCATTATGAGAGAAATGAATTATGAACAAATCAGGTCTGAATCTCTTAAAGTAAATAGAATAAATGATGGTAAAATAACTAATTGATTTACTTATGAAGACAGACCCAAATATGGAATTAGGTATGGGAGTAGGAAAAAATAAGGCATATGAAAGTTAGGAAAGAGGAATAGGAAAGAAAGGAAATTGGAAAGTAGAAGAAAGAAAGATGAAAAGAGCGCTGAGGATGAGAAGAGGAAAGAAAGAATATAGAAGGAAGATAGGTAATTAAAACGAGTAAGATAAGACGAATTGGAATGTAAAGAGGAGAGAGTGGACAGAGGCTGAGAAGAGGAATAAGGAAGCTGGGAAAAATAGAAAAAAGAGAAGGGAAGGGAATTGGAATGTGTAGATGAAAGAGTGGATGGAAGTTGAAAAGAGGAGATAGGAAGAAAGACAGAAAGATAAAGAGAGAAAAGAGAAAGAAGAGAAAGCGAAAAGGTTGGAGAAAGGAGAAAGGAAAAAAGAAAGAAAGGGAAAAAAGGAGGAAAAGAGGAAATAAGAGGTTATCCATATTTGAGGTCTGAAACTAATTAGTAAAATTTAATAGGTCTACTCTCAATAAAATGTTGTTTGGTATAAATTTATAAGAATTTAAGCTATTGGTCTCAGTAGTAGGGGGAAAAGAAGGAAGTAGAAGCAAGTTATATATGATTGGTTAGAGTATAAGGAAAATAAGAATAGATGGTTGAATTGTGGAAGATATGTAAATGTGTGATAAGTAAGTTGAAATGCAATATTAAAAGATAAAGATAAAGAGAATGTAGTAAACAAAGAAAATTAGGATATTTGGACAAAAGTTATGTAAAATTAAAAATTAAGATGAAAAAGTGACTGGTGGAAAAATAAGAATGATAAAGTAGGAAAAGAAGAAAGAAGAAGAGGAGAAGGAAAAAGGAAGAAGACCAAGAGGAAGAAGTAAAGAAAAAGGCAAGGTGAAGATAGAAAGAAATTAAGATGTCAAAAATAATAGTTTACATTTGATTGAATAAATTTATCTTGTCATATGTGTAAAATTAATCTTGCAAAACAAACATTCTCTTGAGAAAAATAAAAAAGGAACACACAACCAAATAAATTGATATATTCCGGCAAAAAAAAGAAAGAAAAGAAATGAATCCATTTCAAAAATGAGGCTAATGTGAAAAAACATTAAAAAACTATTTTAATGTGAACAAAATCTGTTTATGCTATGGTATCAGTCTATTTACTTTACATTATTGTTCCCCCTATGGGAGCCTCTGTCTCTCCAAAGCTATTGCTGTGGGCCACCAAAAAAAATCATCTACTTCTGTGTTGAGAATCTGAGGCATCTCCAGTTGATCAGTTGATCTCCTTTAATTATTATCTTTAAAACATGTCCCTCGCTGTTTTGGAATTCAAGACTTCAAGGGAAGAATAACAGAAGGCAAGCAAAATATATTAGAATGTAAGAAGACAGTTTGATAAAGACTGTTAATTTATATCAGGTACCATATATGGTCACAACGAATAAACTGATTATATTATCCAACTTTGTCCTGGATCAAATGTGAGTTTTGAAGCAGTTAAAATATACCTAGATTATTACTTTCACAATTAAATATTTATGACATACAGAATTTCTGTTTACTATTTCTTTCAGATTATTGGAACAATTCCACTGATGCCTAATCCAGTCTCATCCAATCATGCAGCAGGAGGAGCTCAGGGCCTTCAAGTACAGCCAATTACACCACAGTTGTTGACCAATGCCCAGGGTCAAATCATTGCAACAGTCATTGGAAACCAGATTTTACCAGTAATCAATACACAAGGCATCACACTATCACCACTCAAGCCAGGGCAACAGGTAAATGAGCATTAATGAGTCATTACGCAGAATATTAATCATTAATGGGGTCATTAAACAGAGCTCTGGTTCCTACTCCTTGGGATCTCCCTAGGCGTGGACCTGCTTTCCACTCACTGAGTCCTATGTGCTTCTGCCCATCCCACTATCAATGATCACTCACTTACCTTTGTAATTGTCCTAAAAGCTTTGGAGATTATATTGGGGAAATCTTCATAAATATCTGCAGAACTTAGAGATCCAGTGGGAAAGAGCATGACACTCCTCCCTTAAAGCGAGTACCATTTTCAGGCAAGCTGCAAATAACTGTAGTCACTCTAAAATGGTGCTCTTTTTCAGGGGTAATTCTAGGGCTAGAATGGCTTGCTCTACTTCCCTAGCGTGATCTCTGGAGCCTGTGGACCACTGTGATTTGCTGCAGAGCTCTCTGGAGCTTCCATTAGGGAAGCAGAGCAGGCCTCTTTTGTTCCTGGGCTGTGTGGCACAATCCTATTTTCGGAATGGCATTGCATTGTGGCCATTCCAAAAGTGACAGCCACTTCTGGTTTGTGTCACATGTCAAACAATGGAGTACCTTGCCCCCATTCCCTAACACAAACTTCAGAGATCTTTAAAAGATAGGTCACAATGGGTGACAGGGAGTGAGGAGGAGGTTGTGGGTCCAAAAGGGTCAGAAGCGGGCCAAGGCCTGCAGGACCCCAGTAAGGGAGAATGGTGAAGACAGGTGAAGGAACCATTAGCTGCATCTTTATTTTACTACCGAAAATGTCTTGTCTGTAGCTCCATCAGCCGTCTCAGACACAAGTAGGACAAACAACTGCACAGACCAGTCTTCTACATCTGACTCATAGTCAAGCATCTATATCTCAAAGCCCAGTGCGCCAGGCTTCTTCTTCCTCCTCGTCATCCTCCTCATCTTCAGCTTTGAGTGTTGGCCAATTAGTCAACAGTAAGTACAGTATGCTTATTGTATTATTTTCTCATCTGCCTCTGAGCTTCTCTATCTACTTGTTTTCCTTGCTTTTATATGGTTTAATATTATTGGGAATCTGTGGAGGGAATCCAATAACTTATGAATCCTATCTCAAAGAGCCTTTGGGGCAGTGGATGGAACCAGACTACTATGTTATTCGGGTGAGATATGGTGCCACAGGGTGCTGTATTGATTGGCAGCATGGTTTGTTATTTTATTGTTGTTTTTGTTTGATTATTGTAAACTGACAATATTGAAATTCCTGCAATAAATAATTAAAATAGCTAAGAAGTCACTAATTGTTAAGCAATATAGGTGGAAGAGGCCACGGATAAACCACAAGAGTGAAATGTTCTGGACTAAACTCAAGGTAGAAAATATTTATGTAGTGTTCATTAATTCTGATGATATCATATATCTGATCAGAAATAAGTAGACCAAGAAATACTGCTTTTTCCTATTTCTTAGGATTGTTTTCTTATCCTGAAGATTGTTAATTTTGAAACTGAAACACACCAAACTGAATTCCTATTGTAAGAGCTTCCACTTGTTAAGAACTCTTTCAAGCCTTCCCCTATCCTGCACTGTCCTCAGTTTCCAACACACACTATAGCATTAAAACATGACAAAATTTGTCTCACATGATAGAAAAACAGTTTTTAAGAAAAAGAAAGCCAGTATAAATCTAAGGCAGTGCTGTGTGTGTGTATCACAAAAAAAAAACCAATGAATTGTGTAGAATGTTTTAATATGGGGGGAAATGGAGGGAAAGAGAAGAAGAGAACAACTTGCAGCAAGGTGGATGGATTCAATTATAATAGCAATGGGTGTTCCTAGGAAAATCTGAAAGACCAGAGATCACCATAGAGAAAATCTATCTATGTGGTCACTAGGAGTTCTAAATGACTTGATGGCACATGAACAATTAATCAATCAACCACTCTGTACCTGATGAGGCAAACATTTAAAGTCAATTTTCTGTCTGTTTGATTTTTTTTAAGTACTGGTCCTGTTTTTCAGTGATTTTAGTCAAGGAATGAATATTAATAATTAACAATAATTAACACATACATTTTATGGGGAAAGATTGTCCTTCCTGATGTTAAATGAATCTTGTCTCATGAAAACTAAAAAACCTTTTGAGATACCTGTTCAAAAGTAGTCTATCTATCTAACCCTTACAGATTACAGAAACAATAGCCAAATGTACATAATGATATTATGACACAAGTTCTGTCCTTTCACATGTGCACTGCAACATTGCACATAAAGACATATGAGGCAGTTTGTACCACAATGCATGCTTCATAATTTGCCTTCACTGCTCTCTTTCACATGCCCATACCAACGCTATTGTAAATATTTTTAAACTAGTTCTTATTTTTAGGGGGGGAAGCCTGAGCACAAATGCAATACCCAGTATTGAGATACACATTGCAAAAATGAGGTTAGTGACTGAAAACTGGCAAGATTATTCTATGCCACTTCAGCAAGGAAACTCGGTATCATTAGGTCAATTTTGTTCAGTGTGTATGTGTGTTTCTGATGTACTTGAGCAAGAACGCATAATTTTTTCCCTTTTCTTACAGATGGAACTTCTTATTTCCTCTGAGTGCTGAGGTGATTTGGGATATGATAACCAAGAAATCTGTGTTTTCTATGATGTTGTAAAGAACACAATTGTTAAAGCACCTGCATCCTATGTATTACCTAGAGAAATGGAATGCAGAGTGAACCAAATGGCATTGAATGAGTAAGAAGGCTGGGAAGCATTTATTTATTTATTAAATATTTGTCACAGCATGTGCCAGTTTCAAATTATCTCAAAAAGCTAAACAGGGTTCAACCTGAATTTGGGAAGACCAAAACAAGCCCAGGAAACAAAAATAAACCAACAAACAAACCAATCAATCAGAATAGAGCTGGAAGATCTTGGAGGTCTTCTAGTCCAACCTCCTGCTCAAGCAGGAGATTCTATGCCATTTCAGGCAAGTGACTGTCCAGTCTCTTCTTAAAAACCTCAAGTGATGAACTTCTGATGATAAGCTGTTCCACTGGTTATTAGTTCTCACTGTTAAAAAGCTTTTCCTTAATTCCAAGTTGCTTCTCTCCTTGATTAGCTTCTGTTCATTGTTTCTTGTCTTGCCTTCTAATGCAATAAGTTTGTGTGGCAAATATAACATTAGCTCAACACAAAGGAGTCTTTATTTGTGATTTTGACATTGCCTTCAAAATGGTACCCAGAACTGCTACATTGATTTGGAGCAATCCTCTGATGTGCCATTTGATTGATGAGGACGCCCTTGTCTAATCTGAGCTAAGCTTACAGTTTGCTTTCTTTTGTGCAGTTCATCACGGATCTCAAACACTGTTTTAGGGTTTTGAATAGCTTCCTCAGATATCAGCCCTTGAGGATTGTAGTCATAAATGCAAAATATAGTTTGGATCCCAAGTTTCCATGCTGTAAAAATGTGTACCACATGTATCATTATCTCAAGGTCAGATTTACCTATTCTGGTACAGACTTCTTAGTCTCCAGAAGTACCTAAAAGATCTATTTTTTGATATTACCAACCTAACTTTTATTAAAAGTGCAGCCTGGCACAAAATCTGTAGTTTCAGGAATAACTGCTTCAAATATAACATCCAAGTAATGCAAATGTTTCATTATATTAACTAATGAAAAAGTTTGTTGATCAACTGAAAGCCGTATTAATTCTAAATTTTTGCTAAATATATTCATTTTTTTCCTATTTTCTCTGCAAAAAACCCCACCTATAGAGAAGGGGGGAAAGGCTTACCTCAGTATAGGACAGCTATAGTGGCGCAGTGGTTAGAGTGCAGTACTGCATTCTACTTCTGTTGACAGTCGGCTGCCAGTAAGTTCAGCAGTTTGAGTCCCACTAACTCAAGGTTGACTCAGCCTTCCATCCTTCCGAGGTTGGTCACATGAGGACCCAGATTGTTGGGGGCAATTTGCTGATTTCTGTAAACCGCTTAGAGAGGGTTATAAAGCACTGTGAAGTGGTATATAAGTCTAACTGCTAAGTCTAATTCTAACTGCTAATAATAATAAACACACTCTCAAACATCATACTTTCCTTTGGGTTTTCTATTTCTTTTGCATGTGGTTTTATTTTGGGAAGTATCTTTGGTGATGGCATGGAAGAGAATACAATAATAGCCAAAGATAATCGACATTATTATTTTTTCTCCTCAGATGCAGATCATTGCAGGAAATGCCCAGAAGATCAACATCCAAATAACTTGCGAGATAAATGTCATCCTAAGGAAATAATCTTTCTGGCCTACAATGAATATCTGGGGACCATCCTGGCTTCAATTGCAACCTTCTTCTCCTTAATTACTGCCATTGTGTTGGCAATCTTTATGAAGCATACAAAAACTCCTATTGTCAAAGCCAACAACCAGACCTTGTCCTACATCCTTCTGATCTCCCTCCTTCTTTCCTTCTTGACTTCCTTCCTGTTTATTGGCCAGCCAAGGAGAACCACTTGTCTTCTCCAACAAATAGTCTTCAACATCATTTTCTCAATTGCTGTCTCTTCTGTCTTGGCCAAAACAATCACGGTTGTGCTTGCTTTCCTGGCCACAAAGCCAGGGAACAGGATAAGAAGATGGCTAGGGAAAAGACTGACCAATGCCATACTACTTTGTTCTTCTAGTGTCCAGGTGGTAATCTGCAGCATCTGGTTGGGAGTCTCTCCCCCATTCCTTGAGTCTGACATGCACTCCCAGACAGAAGAGATTGTGCTTCAGTGTAATGAAGGGTCTCTTTCCATGTTTTATGGCGCCCTTGCCTACATGGCTTTCATGGCTGCCATATCCCTCATGGTGGCTTATCTGGCCAGGAATCTGCCTGGTACCTTCAATGAAACCAAGCTGATCACCTTCAGCATGTTGGTCTTCTGCAGTGTCTGGGTGTCCTTTGTGCCCACTTATCTGAGCACCAAAGGGAAGTACATGGTGGCCGTACAGGTCTTTTCTATTTTGACTTCTAGTGCCAGTCTGCTGATCTGCATTTTTGTCCCCAAATGTTATATTATTTTACTAAGACCAAACCTGAATGCAAAGGAACAGCTAATTGAAAAAACATAAATCAACAACTGATTTCTTTCCTTATTTATTTTTCAATATCATATTTTAATTAATATTCTCTCTGATCTCTAAAAACATATGTAAGACATCACACATTTGTAGATTCCATCTTCAAAACACTTTCTGGTCACTTTGATTATTTCTCCAGCAGGACTATGGATTCTATAGTTCACTGTCTGGTTGAAACTGAACCACTATCTGGTTGAAATCACTATCTGGTTGAAAATAAACTGACGCGGCCGCTGTTGCATTTTCTTATTTGGAGCAAATTATATTTCACAAATATCCTTTATTAATTGTTCAACAATTTAAGGTTACATTACAAGGGATGAATAGACGTAAGCCTCAGATAGATGTGTCAGAAACAATTCTCTATAGGAAATGGAGGACATTCTAAAATAAATGTTGACATTATTATTTTTTCATATTTATTAATTTGCATGAGAAAGAGTAGTAATTGTTAGGGTTATATGGGTTATGGTCCCTTTAATAACCTAACTGGTTGGTTTACAAAATGGCTGACTAACAAAGTCATGCTGAGTCATGCTAATTTCTTAGAACCAGAATGCTAATTATAAAAGCAGGAAACTTGAGAGCATTCCTTCCTTCTTCAATATCCTACGACTCTGCTTTGCTCCTGTGTATTGTCGGTGAAGATTGCTGACCAACTTTGTTGGGGAAATTGCTGGTAAAGACTACTTGCTATCTTTGAAGATTGGACTGTGTTTAACTTTCTGTTTATAAAGACCTACTGTACTCTGTGCCTGTGTGATACTGGTTTCCATTGCTACTTCCTGGCCCACGGCTTTTTCGCTACATGCACCATCCTTGTAATCAAGGGAATTGCTTGTTCCTAACATTGGTTCTAAGCCTAGGGTGCTAACAGTAATGATAAAGGAAAAGGTTAAGAGAAGTTTCAGGTAGTCCTTGTTTAGCAACCACAATTGACACCAACAGCTTGATTATTAAGCAAAGTGAAACCATGACCATGTTTACTTCAGCTTTCCATATGACTTACTGCCTAATAAACACTGCAATGCACCTTGATTATTTGCTTTGGATCCTGCATTTGGATTCCACTTAAACTGGTATTAAAAGTGGGATTGATATTATTTTTTAGCTATGACAAGGGATGATAGTAGGCCACCTAATAAGGTGAGTGTTGTGGTGAGCTTGATCTCTAGTCCCTTTCCATTGCTCCATAAGAGCACCATTTATGACTGCGCATAAGGTAATAGTCTGTATCTAAAAGTCTATTTTAATGGGGGAGTTTATAGAATGTGCTTGGTCCCTTTCCAATCCCATTCTCAGCTGCCCTGGCCCTGCTGTGAGCATCATTGACAATGACTAAAGATGTCAGAAAGCAACATGGAATTTGGCTTTGGAGGGGTGAGCATCAAACAGAAACGGACCCCAAGATTCTACTCAAAATCTCTTTCTTCTTGTGTCATTGAATGAAGCTGCCTTAAGTGATATTAGTCAAAGAGGGAATTATAAAATGGCGCTCAGAGCAGATTGTGAGTGGTGATGTTTCCCTTCTGTGAAAAAAAGGGAATGTGTATAAATATATAAAAGAACAGAAACCGCTGAACCTTCCGGGTCAAGAATAGTCCATAACATGAGTCCAACAAGCTGGTAAGAAAAAAAAAACCAGAAACAAAAACAAAACAAAAACAAAAGAAGGAAATCCATATCCTGGACCAGAGATTTTTAAACTGGTCTGGGGACCCCTTGGGGTTTGTGGCAAGTTGCCAAGGGGTCCACAGACAGGTCAAGAAAGATTAGGAAAAATAATATACATGAATTGTCTATTAGTAATTAGTTGAATTTGGGAGAATGGGGTCCACCATGTAGCAAACAAATGTTTTGGGGTCCGCAACTTGAAAAAGTTTGAAAACCTCAGTCCTGAACAACAAGTACCCTATCTGACTGGGAAATCAGGATCTGTGGGAGAAGCATTGATTTGGATCAGGAGGGGTCATAATGTACAGAAGGAAGTGGACAAAGACACTCAACTCCTTTTATGGAAGCAGAGGTGGTTTTAGCAAGTCTCCTTTTGACTCAAGAATATTGGGGGCAGTCTGGGAGCAAATTGAGAGGTTCAAATAACTACTATGAAAATAACAAACAGAAAGTTGATGAAACTTATCTGGAACTTCTTTGTGGAGTTTAGGTCTTATGAAAAAAAGACCTTGAGATCTAGGATAGGGGTCCCCAACTTGTGGGTCATGACTCACAACTGGGCCATGGCCTATTGGCAATTGGACCCCGTGAGTGATGGGCTGTCATATGTGTCTGTCTTGAAATGAGGACTAATTACTCATGTCTAAATGGGATTCACGGGTACCTGCAGATCTATCTGTAAATTCTCCTAGATAAAAAAAGCCTTCCTAAATCCATATTATGATGCCACTCTTTACGACCATGCGAAAAGTCTCTCTTTATTCTGTTTTATTAGAGAGATTTGGGCCAAATTCTTCAGATTGCCACATTGCCCCATCATAAAAGTTTGTTATCTCTCCATTCAGCATTCTGCCCTTTCACTCATTCAGAGTTCAGAGAGGTGAAAGTTCTCTTCCATTCAATTATCCAAATCATAGTGATTTATTTGTTGTCTTTATGTTAGGACCCAGAAGACATTTCTGCCATCAGATCAGAAAATACTTTTGTGTCAATTTCAGACCTGCAAGCAATGTTGGGTAGAGTCTTTGTCAGAAATGCTGGGTAGATACAAGAAAGAGAATCTGAAGGTAGTTTTAGATGAAGCAGATTCTGTGCTTATGTCCCTTGACTGACTCTGATTGGATCTGAAGCTTGTGTCCGGAAAGAGATTTTGGTTTCTTCCACCTCTGATATTTCTCTCTTAGGAGGCTCAGTCAAGAACACTATACATGTTGCTGCTGCTTCTCTTTCTGCTGATTTTGTGTCCATCGGGATCTGGGGAGATGCACAAAGCCAAATGCCTCCTGACTCTGCAACAGGATGTAGTGGACCCAGAGCATCATTACAAGCCAGGAGATTATATGATTAGTGGCATAGTCTCTGCAATGGATGCTAGGTTTC
>JANHFO010004719.1:141981-158404 GCA_032468095.1 Pareas carinatus | reverse complement strand
AACTTGCTTAAAAAATAATTTTTCAAAAAATCCTTTTTTAGTGAGTGCCTAGATGGCAAGGCAAACATGTCTAACAAATCTCATGTTTGTAGCTGTTATAGTTTGGGAGATCTGGTGATGAGTCAGTCAGTCAGTGAGTATTTCGCATTTATATATATAGATTACCTTCTCAGCTTTCCTACTACCTATTACCTACTCTCCTAATTGTATGAAAATTAACTTGTTGCTTACATCTTACATGTTTTGACTTGTAGATTGATTATTAGTATCCTACAACGGTTCTAAACCAATCACAAAAATGTACCGTGTCACAAAAATGTATCATAGGGCATGAGGAAGGTGTTTTGTGACATGTTGAAATGTGTTTTGTGACATGATGATTATACTTTATAGCATGATGACATGATGAATGTACTTTATTATTGTGATTGTACTCATGATTAAGATCACGGTTTGTCAATTGCAGTTAATATGTCCATGACAAGTTGAATGCACTTTATGATTATGAATGGATCTTATGCTTATATGTTCATGACAAGATGAGTGAACTTTATGATTTTGAATGTATCTTATGATTGTAATCATAGTTTGTTTATTGTATGTATCTAGGTATAGAACATGTACACTGGAAAAAATTCCTTGTGTGTCCAGACACACTTGGCCAATTCTGTTCTGATTCTGATTCTTAACCAGGTATCTCTTCTTTTTCTCTGCTTTAATTAGCATCAGTGAGAAATTGAAAAAATGCTTCCCCACCTCTGAGCAACTACAGTTTCTTCCTATTGTTTTCTTCCTCCCTCCCAAGTTAAAAACAGAACAGATGGTAAAAGAGTTCCTTCTGTGAGTTGCCAAGGTGCTCCCAGACCATTGTGCACAATCATTGTCAGGTTAAATTAGAGAGTACAGACTCTATGAGTGTAAAAAATCAATACTTGATGGAAAATTGCTCCCTGGAAAATCTGTTTTGATTCCAGGATTAATTCGCAACCAAAGGCTTTTGCAAAATGACATGCCATTAGTCAGAAAATGAACACATTCTACTCTTGAAATTGGATGGAAATATGTCAGGTGATTGACCCATTCATTCTTTTACTCCCTGGACAGAAAAAGTAGGTGTGGTAAAAAAAAATAGGCTTGTGCACTGAGTCCATTTCCCAAGCAGTAATTAATATATATTAAAAATAACTGCAATGTGAAGTGCAAGTATTCTCTAGGCCATTGTCATAAAACAACTGAAGATGCATTCAGTCAAGGTAAATGCATTTGTCTGGAAGGCCTGACTCTCTTGTGATTTCTGAATCTCAGGAAAAAGCGTACAGGAAAAAAAAAATCTTAAAACCAGAGATGGGGGCATTGCAGAGTTGAGAGAAAAATGAAAAACTTGCAATATTAATGATCTAAAGTAAGACTATGCCTGCCAGCTTATACTTGGGCTTACAAATCTGTGGGTGTGAATGTGCATGTATATCTTTCCCAAATACTTTTAAGGAGAAAACACAAGAATTTCTGAATGATGGCACAATTGTGGCAGGATTTTAAGGACAGATTCACCTACACATATGATGCATGTTTTGGATTTGTTTTCATCAGAAATGTCTTTGCACCCATGTTTTTCAAGTAAGGTGCTGACACCTTGGGACAAACAGGGACATTTTTATTTCTGTCTTTCTGTGGATCTCTCCACCATGTGTGTAGCAAGCTCATAAGTTGTTGATTTTTTTCTCCAATTTCACATAAAAGGACATGGTCAAATAATGTCTCTAGTCAATATATCTTTGTGTGTTCTGTCTATGACATCAAAATATTGCTTAATAATTTAGAAGTACCCATTTCATTTTCTTTCCAAGCAGTAGCAAATTAGGCACTAAATAATTAAGAAAAAAAATCCCTTAATTCTAGGGATGTCTTGAAGAATGTGAAATTATTAGCTGATTTTTTGGATCTTTTATTTTCCTTTTTTTTAGATCAAGCATGATGCAGGACATTTCATACTCAGAATTCTTATTTTTTTTCCCCATTTGTAATACAAAATTTATTACTCTGATAATATCTCTGCTTGCTCACTATAATAGTTAAATTAGTTAAATTATTTAAGCTCAGATTTTAAAAATATACATAATAAAAATTGTATCAATAGTTATATCTATTAATTGTCTATTTTGGTGAGAAAGCATGAACTAAGTTCTCAAATTCTTCCAGAAAAGCAAGGTATATCCAACTACTAATTATTTCTCCAACACTCATAAAATGTAAGTCACTTTTCTGAACATTTTATGATTCTAATCATTTTACTCTTATTATCTGATACCTTACTTTATTCTTAATGAAATATAACAATCAGAAAGAGAGAAAAATGATCATGGAAAATTAATTAAATATATTTCTTACACTGTCCAAAGTTTCATTCAATTTTCACATTTACTTTCAGCTATTCGCAAAGAAGTAACTATCCTCGTCCTGTTAGACCTCTCAGCGGTTTTTGATACCATCAACTATTCCAGGCGGTAGTGAGCTCCTCGGCCGTGCCATGGGTCCAGGCATCCGGAAATGGCCCAAGCTCCATCTGGAACTGCTCAGAAGCCTGGGGCGGAACCATTTAAACTGTTCCACCACCCTGCGGCGGGGTGTAGCGATGGGGAAGTCCAACCGAAGAAGATAATGGTCCAGCCATGACCGTGGCTCTATAACTATATCCCCTAAATTTCGGCCATCTAACCACTGTCCAGAGGTGAAAACTAGATCCAGCATGTGTCCCCGCAAGTGCGTAGGTCCCTGAATTAGTTGGGTCAGGTCCACGGCCATCATGGTATCCATGAACTCCCGAGCCACCTCGGATGCCTCACCCGCAGATGGCAAGTTGAAATCTCCCATAACAATACGTTTGGGAGTCTCAAGTGCCACCCCAGTGATGACATCGAATAGCTCGGGCAGTGCTGCTCTCATGTAGCAGGGAGCCAGGTACGTGATCAGCACACCCCTCTGTCTCCCAGGGTCCCACTTCACCAGGAGGGCCTCACAGCTAGCCACCTGACCTCCCTCGGTTGGAACTCCTTCTTAATTAAAATCACCACACCCTCACCCCTTCCCTGGGCCCGTGGTTGATGAAAAGCATGAAAACCTGGTGGGCACATTTCAACAAGAGGCACCTCTCCCTCCTGACCCAACCAGGTCTCCGCGATTCCCGCCAGGTCCGTTCCCCCCCCCCGAACCAACTCACAGATGAGGGAGGCTTTATTAACCATGGACCTGGCATTACACAATATCAACTGAAGGTCCTGGGCCTGGAAGCCTGTTCCACCCAGATCACAAGAAGACCAATGGGGGTCAGCACGTGCCACCCCTATCGTATGTCGGGGATGTGCGCCCTTTACCAGATTTGGCCCCCTGCTCCCACCATATCTTCCCCTCCCACCCATAACAGGAATATTGTAAACTGCATACCCCTGTTCCCCCCTCCAGCTTCCTGTGCCTCCACATCTTGTCCTGGCCTAGAAGCTGATCTCTCATGCTCTCTCACTGCATTTAGAACCCCCCCACCTGCACCCCTTAAAACTTTGCTTAAAAGGCCCTTTAAAAACCTCCTGAGTTTCCAATTTTTTGACTGCGTCCCACCTCTTGGGGCTCCAGGACCCGTCCTCGAGGTAGGCCCTGGGTAATGAAATGGAGCAGCACTGCGAGAGGGGGGACTCCTGCAGTACCATAAGGAATGTAGGAGAGTGTCTTAGAGTCATTTTTTAAGAAAATTTTTGGGCTGGTTGGAGAAGTCAGCAGAGTTCAAGTGACCCCGATGGTTTGGGCTTACAGTCCAGGGGAGACATCAGGAAACCTCCTAAAAAACCAGCCGAAGGGGCAAGTCCGGTCAGAAGTCCAGTCACAAATCCAGAGAAGGTAATGGAGTTGGGGGAGGGGGTAGCAGAGTCATTTGGGCCAGTATCCCAGATCCAGAAATTTCCATGCTAGGCTGGGGCAGTCCTGGGGCCAAACCATATAGTAAGGCCCCCATCTACTCCCCTCCCAATCCATGGGGGGACTTCTTGGGAGGCAAGCCTGTCCGGCAACCTCCTCCTCATCCAGCCTACCGACTATTCCAAATAAAACATGCCACCCCCAAAGATTTGATGGCATACCAGCAGCTGCGGGCACCTCCAGGGCCTCCAATGTTCTTCCTTCGACCATGACCCTCCGGTCCAACAGGCACCAACCGGACAGGCCTTGGGCTGGGGCCGCCACCCCCAGCATGTCCACCAGCAATTGCAGCTCTCCACAGCTGTTAATGTAGCCAAATTGCCTCGTCGCTGCCAACTCCCTCCTCTCTCTGAATGGCTGCAGCTTCGACTGGAACCCCAAACCCCCTGGTAAGATGAAATTCCAGGTGGGGAGGGATCAATGGTCTCTTATCCTCCGCTCCGATCAATCAGGCACGCTCAGCGTTGGCACCATCATGACGCCAACACTCGGTGCCACACCGCTGCCTCCACTCCATGGCTGGTTCCACCCCACCCTGAGTTCCGTTGTTCTGAGGGGCAAAAAAACTTTCCTCGGATGGGGGGAACATTCCCCTGGCCGGTGCCAGGTTTAAATTAGGTTTAAAATAGCTCTGGCATTCTCAGCCGCTAAACTCCAACAGCCCACCGCTCTATCCAGCCTCCGTCCCAGCAACCATCTTTGAATCTGAATCTGAATTGATTTTGGCTAATTATGGATCCCAATCATGCTTATATCCAATGGGATTTGGGGGGGTTGATAACATTAGTGAAAGCAAATTTAAATTTCCTCTACCTTTATTTAGACTGCAAGATGGGATGGGTTATGTTTCTATTACTAAGTACAGTTGGATATATTGTACCTTACTGTGTGCTGCTGGTAGCTTCATTCCTAATGTTTCACTTTTTGGGGATCTTCTATTCCTGTTCAGCAATATAATTGCACATATGGTGCATAGATTGGCTATTCCAGATGAGAAAGACATATTTATTCCTTCAAAGATGTATGAATAACATTCAAAATAAAATGCACATCTAGACAGAAATTATCCACTCAAATGACATTTTTTACAGCAGGTCTGTTTTACCTTGGTTCTCTACCTGCTTCTTGGCCAGAGCTGGTTATCATCTGTTTGATGGAAAATAGAATCAGAAAAGGAATATAAAGATGTTTCTCTAACACAATTTTAAAATATTTCACCAAAAAGGACATTGAATGAGGACAGATGAAATATTGATGCATACAACCTTATTTATAGTACAGCAGGAATTGTTTCTTCTCCTTATGAAAGCAAATCCCAGGAATATTTCAGGAGTTCCAAGAAATCAGTGTCTGCAAGAACAGTCCAAGAACAGATTCCTCAGAAATACTTGCAGATAAACAGAATTCCAGTCTTCCTGCTAAAAGATATTAGGAACAGTTCATTCAGAAGTAGGACAGACATATGACTTCTGGTGTATGGAGTGGCAAATGCAGGCAGTTCCAGACCGAACCACCTGTTCTATAGATCAGGTGTGCAACAGAACCTAAAGTCGCACCAGAGAGGCGATGAAGGAAGGAGGATATTTGGGGACCCAAGATAAGGCAGCAGCTGATCTTGGGGTGCAAAAAAAAACCCTTGAAGAACTATCAGAATAGCTGTCTGGAAAGGAAGCACTTAGCCACAGATGAGCTACGAAGACGCAAGAGCCATCCAAGCCACAGGAAAAACAATATCAGCAGACATCAGTTTGGGTGAACAAGCATTAAAACCCTACTATAAAGGAGGCCAGTGTACCCTGATTTTTAGAAGCAATAAGAGAACTTTTCTTCCTGAAAAGGGGGGGCGGAAATGGTAGATCAGAACGAAAGGAAAACTTTCACTTGGATTACAAATACCACATTCAAAGGACTGAAATAAGAGAGGATTAGACACTGGAAACATGCTTTAAATTGGCAAACATCTGGATTTTATTTTATCTGCATAAAATAGGTTTAAGATAGATTAAGGACTATGAGATGGAAAACTGATTTTGAAACTTAAAGAGTCATTCAATGGTCAGAGAG
Organism: Pareas carinatus; assembly: GCA_032468095.1. Classification (NCBI taxonomy): domain Eukaryota; kingdom Metazoa; phylum Chordata; class Lepidosauria; order Squamata; family Pareidae; genus Pareas; species Pareas carinatus. The sequence goes on along the minus strand of JANHFO010004719.1, from coordinate 152,374 downwards.
AAAAATGCATTTAGCTACACTAAAAATGGGGTTGGATAGGACACAAAGAGAATCAAAACTTATACAGGATATTGTTACCAATGCAACAATTAATGAAAGAAATAATACAAAAGATGGACCAACTCATTACGAAGCTACTGATAAAATGATTGGGAACATTTAGCTAATTCTTGAAGGAACAGACAAAACATTCAAGATGTGACAGAAGGAGAGGATGAACGGCAAGATCCGAGAGGTGAAAGTGAAGAGGGAAACAACAAAGAGGGGGAGGGAAAAACAGATAAAAATATCTTAAAGACCTTAAAGAAGAAGGAAAAGACTCAAGGAAAAGACTTTCAAAAAAAGAAGTTTAAAATTAAGGCTTCAAAATACAGAGGACTATTTGTAAGGAGATTTTCAGCAAGAAGAAATGACTTTAAACAAGAAAGACAAAGCATCCTGGAAGGAAGACAGAGGAGAATTAAAGATGGAGGAAGAAAAGTAAAGGCACAGATATATGATGGACAGAAATTTACTCAGAAAAGAATTGGATAAAAGACATTAAATGAAAAATATTAAATTAAAGACAATGAATTCTTTGTGAAGGTATGAGAAATAGATAATAAGAAAAGAAAAAGAAAAAAGTATAAAAAATATGTGAAGCCATAATCTATTTGAATGCGAAAATATATATTTAGAGAATTTTGTTTTTTCTCTGTCCTCTAACTAGAAAAAGATGATTACTCTTATAAGCTCAAAGATAAGGTTTTGTAATTAAAAACTGGATGAATAGGATATACTACTAAACTCTAACCAATTTGTGTAAGATTGTGGGGATATATATTTAGAAATTTTTTCCCTCTCTCTTTTTGCTATTAAATTAGAATAATTTTTCATACTTAAAAATTGACAAGCAAGGAAATTAAATAAGATATATCTTTAAACAGTAAGATTTTATGGCTGAAATCTAAATAGATCATTTGTATTTTTATTATAAAGAAAATATTGTGTTATATGAGATACTAAATGAAAAATGATTATAATAATATGAATTGAATGTGGCTATAAAAAGTACAAATAATAAGTGAAAGTACAATACATTGGAATGAAGGGTATTAACAACAAAATAAATGTAAATAAGAATCTCTCTGCTAGAAAGTAAAGAATAAGAAAATTCGGTTAAATAGATAAAAGAATGTGGAATGTACACTTACATTTTTAAAATTAGAAATGTAATTTTAAAAACTGTGGCCATGGCCATTTTGATTGATGGAAGGGATACTGCTATTTCTGGTTATTTTTTGCTACTACACAAATGAGGCAAAATTGGGGAAATATGAGATTTAAAGGGATAGAGGGAAAATATATTTAGAAATTTATGGATGAAACTTGAATTAGATAAGGAGACTGATTCTTATTTTTACTATGGAAATTGGAAGATATTTAATTGTATATTCACTTGAATGATGTTTGCTGAAATGCAGAATATAAAATGTACAAACAATAAGTGAAATTACAATGTATTGGAATAAAAGGTTTAACAACAAAATAAATGTAAGTAAGGATCTCTCTGTTAGAAAGAAAAGAATAAGAGAATTCAATTAAATAGATAAAAGAATGAGAAATGTACATCTGATTTTTCTCAACTAGAAATGTAATTTAAGAATTGTGATCCTGGCCCTTTTGATTGAAGAAAGGGACCCTGCTATTTCTGGATATTTTTTGTTTCTATACAAATTGGTTTAACCATTGTTTTTCTAGACACATAAAAAGCGGTTGATAACGTATCCTGGGACTGTATGATAAATATATTAGAAACATTATATTTGGGTAACAACTTCATCAAAGCCATTTAAACTATACATCAGAAACAAAATGCTAAAATAATAATAAATGGAGAGCTATAAAAAAATCAAAATAGAGAAAGGTATAAGACAGGGGTATCCATTATTCCCTTTACTATTCATTTTAACTCCAGAAATATTAAACAACGAAATTAGGAAAGACAACCAAATTAAAGGACTGCAAGTAAAAGGGGAGGAATACAAAATACAAGCATACGCTGATGACTTAGCTTTCATAATTGAAGACCCACAAACCGTAATACCAAAATTAATTGCTAAATTCAAACAATATGGACTAGTCACAGGATTAAAAATAAATAGAGAAAAGACAAAAATGATTGTTAAAAACTTGACACATAAAGAAAAAAGCCTATTACAGGAAGGCACCGACCTACAAATAGTAGAGAAGATTAAATACTTAGGAATAAATCTGACAGCCAAATGTTCCACAATTAAGAAAGATAACTATGAAAAACTCAAAAATCAAATTATAATAGACTTGGAAAAATGGAACAGACTTAGTTTATGTTTACTAGGGAGAATTTAGCAATAAAAATGAATATTTTACCCGAAATAAAATTTCTCTTCCAGACCATATCAATTAAAATTAAAAAAGACTTCTTTAAAAACTTAAATAAAATAGTCCTATGTTCTATATGGCAAAGAAAAAGACATAGAATTAATTTAGCGAGCCTACAAGAAAATAAAATAGACAGTAGATTTGGGCTCCCAGACTGGGAAAATATTATCATGCAGCAGCCTTCACTTGGATTAAGGAATGACCTACATTAAAGAATACTAGACTTCTAAAACTAGAAAGGTATGACTTACAAGTGGGATGGCATGCTTTCTTAGTTTATAGAAAAAGCAAAGGCCATTCATATTTTAAAAATCATTGTATAAGGGCAGCACTCCTCCCCATATGGGAAAAAACAAAAGAATTGGCATATAGCAAAATACCCATTTGGATATCCACTGCCAAAGCCTTATTAAACCCAAACATAATAGATCCAAACAAAAAATTTATATACGAAGAAATTATAGACAATACTGGAAACTTAAAGTCTAAAGAGGACCTCAGAATCTTACGTGGTGGGAATATTTACAAATCAGTTCCAAATATAGACAAGATAACAAAAAATCTGGCATACACAGATAAAAAAAAGAACTAGACAAAATATGGTTAACAAATGATATCAAACTAATTAAGACATTATACACTTATTTAACTATGAAAAAATCAGAGAAAATTCAAGTCAAAAGGAATATTTTAAGATGGGAATCAAATATACAAAAAGAAATTAAACCAGAACAATGGGATCAACTTTGAGAACAAAACCATAAAATCACTAAATCAGTGGCCTACAAAGAAAATTTACACAAAATGTAATTATCCCCCAACAAACTAGCTAAGATAACCAAAAAGACCACAAATAAATGCTGGGAATGCAAAAAAGAAGTAGGTACCCATTTCCACATGTGGTGGACCTGTAAGCAGGTTAGAGAATATTGGAATAAAATAAGAAATTGGCTTATACAAATTACAGGAGAAAAAGTCGAGATGCAGCCCGAAATATATTTATTAGGCATGATTGTGGGGAAAAGAAAAAACTTGATTATACACATCTTAACGGCTGCACGAATCACTTTAGCCCGCCATTGAAAAGAGGAAAAGTTACCTAATGAAGAAGAGGTTATTGTTAAAATCTTAGAATGCGCAGAAATGGATTGCTTGCCTCTGAAACTTAAAAACAAAGAAGAATCAACGTATTATAGGTCATGGCTAAAGTTTTATAAATGGTTGAAAACAAGGTGAAATCCCAGAGATAAACAAAACAGGAATCTTAGAAGGAGTTGTAAGAAAGAAAAGAAAAGAAAGACAGAAAGAAAAAAAGATTAAGCTAGTACCTAAACTGGAGTAACCCAATAGATAAAGGAAGACAAGATAGAGAGTAAGTCAAGTAAAGGATTAAACTGTTGAGAAGGAAAAATAAAGATATAGGCAAGACTATGCTACAGTTTGGTTTTGGAACTGAGATTTACCTTCCTTCTTGCAGTTTAGGAGATTTTAACAAAAACTCTTTAACCCTTACAGTTTAAGTTTCTCAGATAAGTGTTAGCAATTTGTTTCTTTGGATTTTATTATTATTTGTGTGTCACCTAAAATCCCAAGTAGGGCCAGGCTACATATACAATATCATGCTTCAACCTTTTTTAAACCTGTATTTTCCCCAGTATATTTATTTGTTCTTAGCAGAGCAGAAATCTAATAAAATCACAGAGTCCTTAGCTCTGTATTCCTTTTTTTATTTTAAGACAGACATGGATAAAGTGATCTATGACTGTTTTTCACACTTACGACTGTTGCAGCATCCCTATGGTCAGTCACATGATCAAAATTCAGATGCTTGTCAACTGACTCATATTTATGACCATTGTCGTGTCCCAGGGTCATATGATCCCCTTTTGCAACCTTCTGACAAGCAAAATCAATGGGGAAGGCAGATTCACTCAACCAGCGTGTTGCTAATGTAACAACTGCAGTGATTTACTTAACCACTGAGGCAAGAAAGGTCATTAAAATGGAGCAAAATTCATTTAACAAATGTCTCACTTAACAACAGAAATGTTGGGCTCAATGGTGGCGTAAGTCAAGGACTACCTGTACTGAGAATTTTTAACAGGTTAGTTAATATACAAAAATATGACCAACATATTTATTTTGTTTCACTCTTTTTATTTATTGAAAGAAGAGGGACAAATAAGGTAGCTTATTCAAATAGAGTAAAAATATAGTAGCAATAATACTTAGACGTATACACCTCTTCACAGTGCTTTACAGCCCTAAGCGGTTTACAAATGTCAGTATACTGCCCCCCAAAATCTGGGTTCTCGTTTTATCAACATCAGAAGGATGGATACCTCAGTCAAACTTCAGCTGGTGAGAACTGAACTGCTGCCTGTTGAGAGTTAACCAGCAATACTGCATTCTAACCACTGCGCCCCCATGGCTCTTAGCCTGACATATGCTTATCTTCTCTTAATCATAATTGTTACAGAAAATATATATATATTCCAAAAACATTCCAATTTAGGACATTGGATAAACTGTAAAAAGAGAGTCACTGCTTATCTTTGCTTTCTTGTTGAGGTCATCCCAATTCACTGTAATTGATGAACTGTCTTCCCTAATAAATAGTTCTTAGAGAAAGGAGCATCTTTCACCAGGACTAAAAAGGCAGGAGTTCCAGCTTTTATAAAGTACCTGCAAAATATTATTTAGAAAGTCATGTTCTGGTCTTAGCTACCCTATATACTTAACAATATTCAAGAAAAAAAATTAGATACTGTTTGAAAATGTTTGCTTTATACAACTGTTTCTATAATTCCAAAATTGGTAGCTACTACTAGAAGTCCACAGGCTGGATGAACTTTTCCCAAACAAATTATCCAGATTATGTTGAATTTCAGCTCCCATAAACTCCCGTCCCAAATATCTATTCTTATATTGAATTAAGGATGGCGAGAGCCTAATTACAACACTTCTGACGGGGTTAAGCATGAGAAAATCTGTTCTGATAGAGTGTAGTTCAGAATATAGAGACTCCAATTTTTGAAGCAAACCAATAGGCTGTCCCAGTATATAGAGTTGTTTCACCTACAGAGATTCTTGACAGATGAGTCATCAAATGGGTGAATTACTGTAGGTAACAGATCCCATAACCCTCAGCCAGTAGAATGATGGGAGCTGTGATCCAGTGCATCTGGAGGGTCCAGCAACTTCATTCAGCTGGAGATTTACCATGTGAAGAGTGAAGAGAGTGCCCCTTGCAAGTCACTTTGGCATGCCAGTTAACCATAAATATATAGCATGTCTTCAATAAAAATGAAGATCATGGGGGAGCGTTTGCATGTACAGCCTTTTAGCTAAACTTCTTCAACTCAGAGCTGTGTTAGACATCACAATGCAAAGTAAGGAAGGAAGGAGGTTGTGCTTGCCATTCCTTATGTGGCAAGGCCAACCTACAAAAATATATGTAAGTAAAACTATAGGATTCTCTCCATCTTTCTTTTAAACTTATGTAATTGTTTTGCAACTAGCTTGTTGGGGACCAGTCAGCCATTATAATGCTGTGGTACGGAACCATTAAATCAATGTCCAAAAATATTAAAACTATGTCCAGAAAACTTAAATGAAATACATTAGCTACCTGGAGCTGGTACATAGTGTCTACTCTAAGTGAACAATGCAGGCTAAGTTCTGTACTGCTTCTAGTTTTAAAAACATATTGTTGATAATCCTATGCTTCTCAAAAGTAGGGTGGAGTTTTTTATATATAATTTTTATTAAAAGTTTTAAAATAAAAACTAATACAAACGAATATAAAAAAGGGGTGGAAAGAAAATGAAAGAAAACAAAAAATGCAAGAAAAGAAAAACCTTGAAGAGAAATAGAAAAGAAATAAAAAAGATACAAGTGGCTTCTGGTATTCTTCAAATGTTTTAATCTATTTCTATAAAGTTACATCATATTACTCTTCATTCCATAAGCTATCCTATCTAATCAGCACAATCATAAATCACAAGTTCAGTTTGTTTTATTTTCATGCAAAAAGCCGATAAGAAGTTTCTAATCACCAATGAATAAAAGATAATGTCCTTTCTGTAATCAAAAGTGCTCTTACGTGGATAAATTTTGATTATTTCCCTTTTGAAATCCTGACTCTTGTTTATTCAATATCAGCACCTTGCATTTTGAGAGACAGGATTAATAAAATGTTTTCAGTTGTTTTTATGTTTATTTCTAGTTTTGCGTTTGGCCCAGAGGCGATTGGAGATGGTCAATAAAATTTTTAAAATAAATAAAAATAGCAACAGCAACAACAACACCCAGGTCATAGTTCAACATCTCACCTTTTGTGTTGCAACACCTCTAACAATGTGGTTTCTGGGTTTATCTGGTATATATCTCCTCTTTCTTCATCCTCAAAATAAAGCTGTGCATTGTAATAGGAGAAACAAAAAAATGTAACACATGAATAAAATGATTAACATATTATACAGATGAGACAGAACTTACTTAAAAAAAACCTAACAGCCCATTAATTAGCTGGTGAGAAACCGAAGACTTAATTATTTTGTTCTTGTTTTTTTAAAGGTGGGTGAGGAATCTGGAGCTTTTAGTAACTTGAGAACTACTAAAGATAATGAACTGATACAGAACATTACTGGACAAGGTCAAGGTCTAGTCTAGCATGTTGTCACACATGATCAGTGAAATATGCTCAGGAAGCCCAGAAACAGATTGTGGGTAACAGATCCTTTTCACTGCTGTTGGTTCCTAATAGCTGCTATTGAAGATAGGCTACCTATGAGTCAGAAAGTAACACAAAGCCCTCAGTGGAGTCTTAGATAGCTCATTCTTCCATGAAGATGTCCAGACTCCTTTTAAAACCACCCAAATTTGTAGCTATCATGCACCTGATGGCAGAAAATTCCAGCCACTCGTTTTATTTCTTGGAACTTCTCTACTGAAACACATCAGATTAAAAATGTGTTATTCTTTCTAAGTTTAATCTTTTTTTTTAAGAAATAAAAGATATTTATGACAACCAAAAAGGAATTCTTTTAGAAAGATTCTATTCACCATATAGGCTTGTTTAAGATTTAATAACTAATCATATTATGAAACTGGTCTAGATATGCAAACTTAATTAAGATACCATTATTATCATTTTAAAAATTGCTCCTTAGAGTCTGTTATACAACATAAAAAGAGAATTCAAAATATTCCTTCTCCAAAATGCTCAATTGAGAGTAAACAAGGAATCCAAAGCAACACACACACACACACACACACACACACACACACACAAATAAATGGAAAGCAATTCTAACACTATCATAAATTAATACAAGAATATCCTAACCCAATTAATATTTAAAGAAAGCTATTATTAGAAAATATCATTTTTTAAAAAAAAAGTTCAAGTAATGACTGATTTTGTACCTCTAGTTCTTTAGGAATATATTTTCTTTCTGTATCCCAGCTTGGTGATTCTTCAAACATAATAACTAGATGGTCAGAAAATCTGAAGCACAAAATGCATTGAGTGAAAATAGTGCTTTAGCCACCCAGTGGTCTCCAGTTCAACTTGAGCAGTGTTTTGCTTTGTTATTTCAAAGCAACAGTTTCATTAAAAGCTGATAATGGGTACTAAAATCTTCAGTATTATATCCCTACTACATTATTTCAAGGAAATTTCAGAATCCCATTGTCTTTGATTTGATGTTAAGGCTGTGTTGCTAAAGTCAAAAGTGCCTTGTGTATCAAATGACAGACCCCCTGCTTTACCATGGAAATGAGGTTTCATCTTGGGCAGCTAATGCTGTATGGTGGAAAAGTTCCTGTTTTGTTATCATCTGATAGAAAAGGGCATGAAAAGATTCTGGGGGCTAGAACAATGGAGACTTACAGAATTAAAAAAGCTTCCCTGATATTCCCCAGAATGGAAAGTAAAAACTAAACCAGCCCTAGAATTTCCCCCTTCCTATTGTCTCAAGTGACATGATTTTATCTTGTTCCAAGTGCAAAACAAAAAAAACCCCAACCAAAATGAACTATGGTTGAAAATGATCATTCCATCTTCCCTTTCAACAAGAGAAGATAGAACATTGCATAGTTTCTTAAGAATGACAGCAGCACTCTGCTCATCAGAACGACTCTATTTCTACAATATTGTGGTTTAAATATCCAGAACAGGTTACATTTGCTATTTCACTGTTACTTCAACACGTACAGCAGGGCAACCCAGCAGGAATAAACTCGTTCCTCTATACATCACTGGCATAACCACTCAAGTGTTGGACTGGAAAATACTGTGAATAAATCATACGAACTAAACCTAAAGTTTAATCTGCCGTTTTGTGCTTTGAGAAACATTAACCTGGATTCTTCATGAAAAACAGAAATGAAGTCAGTTTGTCCGTGCTCAGGGTACAGGAAGAGCACTGGCCAGATAAGGCTGCCATTGTCTTCCAGGCACACTTTGGCCCCGCCGACGCTTTCAGAGCTGAGTCCATCTAAAGACATCTCCGCAAGGTCTGTTGATATGGCCATCTCATCTGCTGAGGACGGCAGAGACAATTTGATGTTTCGCTCCTAGGTCAGAAAAGTAAAACAATTCAGCTTTGAGGCACAGATCTAAAACACATCTCGGTAAGTTCACATTTCAAGGGCTGCTTTCTTTTCACAACTACCTTAATAGCTTTAAGCAAGGCCTCTCTCCGAGACTGTTCCTTCTTCTCCAGAAATTTTGCTTTTCTCAAATCTCGCTCTTCAGTACGCTACAAAACAAATAAAGTTATGTAGCAATACCATGAGGCAGCCAATGCTTCACCAAAATCTATATCAGAGGGACTACATGTTTTATTTTTAATCCTTTCTAACCTTAAGTCTGTCTGCTTCTGTTCTTATTTCCAGAAGTTTTTTTTCCTGTGGATCTAATTTCAGACCCTCCTCAGACCATGCCATAGCTTCAGAGAAATGATTGAGTTCCATATGGCACAGTGCTCCTACAAAAGTGCAACATTTTTTTAATACCTGTGTTCCATAGCAATCAATATACTTTAAGCAGGCCAATGCAGTAATGTTGGGCATGTTTTTTTAATGATGAAAGTACAGAAAGTACCAGAAAAAAAAGAAATGATGGGATGTAAGGACTCTGAATAATAAATAAATAATTGAACCATTTATCTAAGCCAGGACTATTGCTTTTATCATCCACCTACCATAGATAATTATTTCAGGTGCTTCTATTTATTTTGTCTTTTGTTGATCAGAAATGCAAAAAGCCCTTAAAACTATATTGTTAATATCTGAATGTTTCTAACTTTTCACAAAATAACACCTTGCAATGTGCATGAAACATATTGCGCTGTATCTTTTATTTTGATAAATAGAACTCCGTTAATTACACAGAAGCTAATATTATACTGCAAGATTTGGACATAAAAACAATAGTGAAGTTTCTTACCCCTTATTATTGCTTTGAGGTGGCTGGGTCTCAGTTTTCTTGCTGCAACAGCATCGTTCAGAGCTGAGCGATAGTTGCCTAAACAAAATATAACCTGAATTTAAAAGTTTCACCTATGCAAAGCCTCTATTTTTCCTCTTCATTGAGGCATTCTGCTATAAAACTGATTCAACATTGGAATGCAATCATTTTAGTTGCTTAAGGCAAAATATGATGTGATCGCTCCCGCCCAGCTACACATGTTAATATTGCAGGAGGTATATTTTGTAAGTGTGGCTTAGATTTTTAGTACAGGGCAGTTTCTGATGCTTTGATTTTCCACTGTAACAGTACAGTCTACTTCACCAAAGCCATCTGTTAAAATGAATCCTCTGAAAAGATAAATGAGTATTAGAACGAATAAAGACATGAAATATACCCTATTTTTTGCACCATAAGACGCGCTTTTCCCCCCCCAAAAAAGGGGGGGGGAAGTGTCGGTGTCCTATGGAGCGAATACTCCCAAAAAGCATGGGAGATCGCTCCGAGGGGTGC
>JANHFO010004719.1:124680-135735 GCA_032468095.1 Pareas carinatus | reverse complement strand
TGTTTTATAAGGCTGTGCACCGCCCTGGGTCCCTTCGGGGAGAAGGGCGGTATAAAAATCTTAATAAATAAAATAAATAAAGAAAATAAAGAAAAGTCCTAAAATGGGGGACAAACCTCATTTAACTATTTTGCTTAGCAATGGAAATTTGGGACTCAAATGGCAGTCATCCGTCGACCTGTATTGCTTGAATGGTTTATCATTTATTTTAGCAGAATTGATCCAGAAAAGGAAAAGAGGAACAAAACACAAATGAATACATTGTTTTAGGGGATAAAATTACTCTGCATTTTGCTGTTAGGCAGGATTTTTTTTTAAAAAAAAAAGGGGATTGTTGATCGAACCATCAGATATGCGAGTTTAAAATTAGGTGATCTCTGTGTTTCACATATTTGTGATTACTAAGCAAGTGTCTGGACTGCTGAGAATTTAGCACCCCCAGATTCACAGATGACTTTGCCAAGATTTATCTATATATCTATATATATATATTTGGAGGGGTGTGGGAGTGACCTCACAAAACAGCACAATAAACTGGCATTGAGTCTTTGGACATTTGGTATGTCATTTTGTTTTTCCCCCTGGTTTTTTTTGTATCCATCGTGTCCAAGAATGCTTACAAGCTTGTGGGGTATGATAGCAACACCCACTTCAAGAATCCATGTTGAGAATTCGAAGCGGTTAAAAACGAAAAGGACGAAAGATTGTTTGGCTTTCTATAACTTGCAAACGTAGACAGGGGAATCAAACTTGCTCGTGGTGTTCCAATTAATTTATTTCCACTGTTTTGAGTCTAGTGGAACTTGCCCGCTCATCCTTTATCTCCAAAACTCAAAAGGGTTTGCTCTTGGCATGATCAGCCAGATGTATTTATTCTGTAGGTTTCTTCCTTCAGTCAAGGCAAGATAATGTTCTTGTGCAGCCATCCAGGCTTAGCATTTGCAAAATGCTTTTTGACTGAGTTCTTCTCGACTTCCTACTAACTTCTTGTTAAAAAAAGTACAGGTTTGGGAAATAAAAGAGGCAACGACCATATCAAACCTTTCAAAAGTGTTCTGTTCCAAATACACTCTTTTCTGATTGAGGTTACTTTCATGCTTGTTGTAAATCTGAGCAAGTTGCGCTGAGCTGGCTGAGATCAAAGTACTTTTGTGGTAGATATCTCAAGTAGATAGGGGGGGAGGTATCAGCTCTTGGAGGTCAGCCAGGTTCAGAAACAGACACAATAGGGATTCTAGGAAGTATAGAATTCCTAGCATTGTAGCACAATTATAGTTGTGCAGTAGAATGGCAGAATTTCAAAACCTTATTAGGGTTTCTGTTAATTGCATCTTGTACCAAGCAGAATCAAGGTGGAGGAATTGACTACATCTAGTTTAATGAAGAGAAGAACTAGGGGTGATAGGATAGCAGTATTCCAATATCTAAGGGCCTAGCCCAATGAAGATGGGGGCCAACCTATCTTCCAAAGCACCTGAAGTCAGGACAAGAAGCAATGGATGAAAACTCATCAAGGAGAGAAGCAACCGAGAACTAAGGAGAAATTTCCGGACAGTGAGAACAATTAATCAGTGGAATGGCTTGTCTCCAGAAGTTGTGGTCGCTGCAACATTGGAGGTTTTTAAGAAGAGCTAGAACAACTCTTTTTATGAAATAATTTAGGGTTTCTTGCTTTAGAAGGGGATTGGGCTAGCAGACCTCCAAGGTTCCTTCCAACTTTGTTATTCTGTTTTGTTCTATTCTGGGTTTATTTTGAGTTTCTTTCCCATGCTTTCCTCTTTCTCCAAACTATGCAATCATTTCTGCAAGTCTCCTGTTAATAGCCTGTTCCTCTTTTTTTCTTTTTTTTTAATTGAAAAGTTTTAAACCTTCCTCTTTTTTCTTATGCTCAAGGTCAACTCTGCATTACCTTACAGAAGAAAGGAAAGAAAGGCAGGATTAGCTTCGTTATCGTTTTTCTATGTCTCCTTAAATGGCGTTCTTGAACTGAATCAGGCGTTTAGACAAACTCATCCTAACCTGTTAAATCCTTTTTCATTTAGCCTAAAGATAGGCATTTCGTGTCCTTCAAGATGTTGCTGGACCGGACCTGGAGCTCTTCTCTTATCACTGACTGTGGGATAACAATATCTAAGGAGTTCCATGTGCATGCCTGACTTAGCCTATTATATTATGAGAAAGAGAGGGGGAAGGAGAGAGAGAGAGGGAGGGAGAGATGAAGAGTGGCCACTGCATCATCATAATGGAAGCTGTAATCTTTTGATAGGTATATTATGACACTAGACAGCTGTACACGTAGACCTCACTTAATGACAGCAATTGGGATAGGAAATATTGTAGCTAAGCAATACGGTCATAAAGGACAATATTATGTGACCCTGGCACTTCACAATGGCATTCGGGTGGCATATCCAGTTGCTATTGTTAAGTGGAATTATCATGGGCCATTAAGTGAGGATATCACATGTTTGCTCCTGTGTTTTCCTGCTGGCTTCCCCATTGATTTGCTTGCAGGAAACCAGCAAGTACATTTCACATGGCGATCATATGACTGTGGGGATGCTCTGGGCAATATAAATATGGGGATTGGTCATACGTATTACTTGTAGAGCACTGTCAATAATTTGGACTGTTGCTGAGCAAATAGCATTAAGTGAGGACCATCTATACAAACCCTGTTTTGAGATATAACATTTCAAAGCATCTCTTTGACTGCCTCCACCTGCCATTAATCCAAGATCAGCAAAGTGCTTACAGCCAAATAAAACAATAAAATAAAATAAGATTATTGGATTATGGAAAATTTATATACTGGTAAAATTCTCATGTCTGTCTGTCTGTTTGGAATCTTCAGTTGGGTGAAAAAATGTGACGATTTATCAACCAATGTACCTCAGATGGACTCACTTATAGAATGCATCCAAAATTGAAGACTCATGACTCCTGTGGGATTGAAATTTGACAAAGCCACGGTCACGTGAATGTTATTTCCAATGATACATGCCAGAAACCTACAGGGAAAGTAAATGAAGAAGCCAGCAAGAAGTTGGAAGTCACTCACCTTCCCACAGGATTTTCGCCCTCCTGTTGCATAAGGAAATACCTCTGAAATGATGACCCAGCATATCATGGGCTGTCTAATCACTATATAATTTATAGCAGGTAGATTAAAAACTTCTGTGAAATGCAACAGTGCTAGGAACTGGCCTTCAGCAGCAATATTTGGGTTTACAAGTCTACAAGCATCCTTATTTGCTTATTTAAAAACATGAGGAAGGCTTCTACTCAGTAGAAGTCCTGGAGGAAAATGTTTATGAATTCAGAAACAAGCTAAACTGATCTGCTATTCCCAGACTAACGCACAGCTCAGGTATTGACTTTTAACAGTTCCTGAAAATTCCCTAGCAATTCCTAGTAGGAAAATAAATTTCCCTCCCACAATATATCTGCAACTGTAGCATTCCTGCATGAATGCACAAAAAATTTGCGTACAACTTTTCTTAATATATGTGGGATGCGGGTGCAACTTTCCTTGGTACGAATTCTGAACCAGCCCTTGCATCATGGAGGCACATTCCCAAGGAGAGATTTATTCTGATTAATATATTCACTTGGAAAGAACCAACTACCACGTTCCCCCCCAAAATAAGACTGGATCTTATATTAATTTTTGCTCCAAAAGATGTACTAGGACTTATTTTCCGATTAGGTCTTATTTTCGAGGAAATATGGTACTAAATGCATCCAACTGGCTGATGATCTTAACTGGGGCTTATTTTGGAGGTAGGGCTTATATTACGAGCATCCTGAAAAATCAGACTAGAGCTTATTTTCCAGTTAGATCTTATTTTCAGGGGTAAAGGGTGTATTTTATTTGTTTGTTCATTAAATGTGTATGCCACCCATCTCACTATCTGAAGTGACCCTGGGTAGGCTACAATACAAAAGGAGTAGTGGTCCCAGATGATGACATCACGGGGCCATGTGCATGCTCAGAAAGAGAGTAGTGGTGCCAGGTGATGACATCACAGGGCCCAGCGCATGCTCAGGGTCACAGCCTTTCTGCAATCTCTCATGAATCAAAAAACCAAGTCTGGAGAACAGAACAGAGTTATTTATTTGATTCTTTAGAGCTATCAGTAAGAGTCGATCACATGCTCAGGTGTTCAGTGACGGGAATGGGGATTCTTGGGAGATCACACAAAGTTCAGCAGACTTCTCCTCAGGTCCCACCACTTGGCTAAGCCATCTCCCAGGTAACAATCTGGTTGCCCCCGCCTTGAATCACATGGGCGGCCATGTTTGATAAGCATTTCTAAGCATGAATGCATTCTCATTTGGTTCATGATCCCAGCTCCCACATCCCAACTATGGCAAATTCCTACTTAAAGGGACCAGTTCCACTTCTAATTTGAACAGGGAAAAGGAGGAATTTGACACTCAGAAAGAGAGTAGCAGCGCCAGGCGATGACATCACTAGCTGCGACTCACTAGCCATGACTCGTCTGAGCACTTGGTGTCTAAAAGGTTAACCATCCCTGTCCTAGATCCCATCAGCCAGAATTCCTTGACCTCTGCAACATGCCCCCTTTAGCCAGAGTCAGTGAGGTGGGCCAATCCCATCGAGACAAGATGGTTCCTTAGACCAGAGGTTTCCAACCTTTTTCAAGCTGGAGAGCCAATAATATGCCGTTGCTACATGGTGGACTCCATTCGCGCAAATTCAGCTAATTACTAATTGACAATTCATGTATAATAATTTCCCCAGAATTTTCGTGACCTGTCTGCGGACCCCCTGGTCACTTGCCATGGACTCCAAGTGTCCACGGAACACAGGTTGAAAACCTCTACCTTAGGTAATCTGGTCCCAAGCCATAATGGGCATTCATTTACTTTCATTGAAAATGAAGCACAATCCTCTTCCATTTTTGGGTTGGTATCCAATAGGATACCAGAGGGGACAGCCTGAAATAAAAGTGAGTGTGGGTTGTCTGTACATCAACTTTATCCCTATGGTTATTCAAGTTTGAGCATGTAACAGAAAGGTACTTAATATTCTATTGGGATGTTGGGCAACTGAATCCTACTGGTACTAAAATCTTTACAAATGAATGGCAACAAAGGTAAATCTGTACATCTCCACCCCAAGCCACCCCAATGATGCCCTTGAGGTGATATCCCAGTGCCTAGAGGCCATGTGGATCTAGATGGGGTGTAACAGACTCAGACTCAATCCCTCCAAGACCGAGTGGCTGTGGCTGCCGGCGCCACGATATAGCCAGCTTATTCCATCACTGGCTATTGGGGGAGAAACCCTGGCCCCTACGGAAAGGGATTGCAACTTGGGGGTCCTCCTGGATGCATGGCTGTCCTTGGCTGATCATGTGGCTGCCGGCGCCAGGGAGGCTTTTTACCAGGTTCGCCTGGTACCAGGTTCGCCTGGTTCGCCCTTTCTAGATCGTGACGCCTTGCGGACAGTCACTCAGACACTCGTCATGACCCGACTGGACTACTGTAATGCTCTCTACATGGGGCTCCCCTTGAGTCATGTCCGGACGCTCCAACTGGTACAGAATGTGGCCGCACGGGGGGTTATGGGCGCCAGTGGTAGGGCCCATGTGGACCCCTCCTGCGTGAGCTGCACTGGTTGCTGGTGGGCTTCCGGGTGTGCTTCAAGGTTTTGGTAATGACCTTTAAAGCGCTCCATGGCCTAGAATCCAGCTATCTACAGGACTGCATTCTGCCGGCAAATACCTCCCACCGACCCATTTGCTCCTACAGAGAGGGCCTCCTGAGAGTGCCGTCGGCCAAACAATGTCAGCTGGTGACCCCCATGGGGAGAGCCTTCTCTGTGGTGGCTCCCATCCTCTGGAACGACCTTCCCTCAGAGATTCGTCTTATCTTGGACCTCCGTGCCTTCCGTCGTGCCATAAAAACTTACCTATTCACTCAGGCCGGTCTGGCCTAACCACACCTTCCTCCGCTTATTAACCACTATTAATTTTACTCTAATTTTATAATTTTAATCTGTTACAAATTGGTTTTAAAAATTATAATTTTAAATTTAGCCTTACCCGTATATATCTTTTAGTAATTTTATCTGTTGTACTGTTATTCATTTTTTAATCTGGCTTTGCACCACCCTGGGTCCCTTCGGGGAGAAGGGCGGTATAAAAGTTTTGAAATAATAAAATAAATAAAAGGTCATAGGTTCAGAGCAGAGCAGCAGCAGTGCCTTCTGTCATTGCATCATTCAACTATAGGCTACATATTCTCCATTACGATTCCATGGCATCCAGCAGTCTGGTTTTCAGACCCTTCCAGAAGGGTGGGATAAGAAAGATGCTCCAAAGGCAGGGGCCATGGCAGAAAATGCTTTTCTCCTAGACTCCACCAGCCAAAATTCCCTGGCTAGTGGGGTATGCAGATCATTTCTGCCAAAGCCAACAGGGTAAGCCAGTCCCACTGGGGCAAGACAGTTCATCAGATATCCTAGGAGCTTTAAAAGATAACCAATACCTTGAATTGGACCCAGAAGCAAGTTGGCAGCCAGTGCATCTTGCATAACAAGTGCCACCCAATGGCTTCATGTCTCCATGTCATTGCATTCTGGGGCAGTTATATTCCCAAGTAAAATGTGATGCAATAATCCAAACAAGACATCACAGAGCATGAGTGACTGAGGGCAGGGCCTCACAATCCAGAAAAGACCACAGTTGGTGCATTAGATGAAGCTGCACAAATGCTCTCCTAGCTTAAGTCTAAGAGAACCCTCAAGTTATCCTGTTGTCTCCTATTCAGCCTTTAGACACCACAAAAGGGCAGCCACAGGATTATTTATAAAAATAATAAAGGTGAAATATAAATACTGTCATCTGTTGAAGTAACACATACAGTTAGTCTTGCCAATTGTCTTTTGCAATGACAACTTGAAACTGAGACAGTGAAAAGAATCTCAATTTTGTGTCCAATTCTTGAATTTATGACCATTGCAGTGTCCGGTAATCATGTGATTGTCAAAAAGGATATTAGAAATAAATATAATTTAAAGCAACACATTTATTTTGCAAGAGCTATGTATGTTAAACTGTGTCTGGAGACAAACCAATTTGTTCTATAAAGCTAATAGTTTTTTCTTTAAGCCAAGAAAGGGTTGCTCTTTCAGAATCTTTGTGACCTTTTGTCCTGTTACAACATTCATTTTGAAATGTTCCATTATTTCTGCAACCATTTGTATTAAGCTCAGAACAGGTTCTACTACATTGTTCAACAGGGCAGCAGTCATGATCAAGATCCATGTCATCAAGAGAATGTAGCAAATCTCCAACACCGAGTGGTGGGTTTACACAATTTAAATTCTTAAGCATATGTTCTTCATATATTCTTAATTGATTCAGCAGATCAGTCATCTCATTCAGCATTGCAGGGTTGTGTTTATTGTGATGATACCAAGACAGAAGAGCACTACAATGTGGATATTTGAAACAACAAAAACAAAACAAAGTTTACTTTTAAAATGCTAAAATAGAGTATGAATCTAGATATTAGAAATCAATAAACATTTCTGAATGGATTCTACTTTTCAGAAAATGAGTGAGAGATTTGAACAAAAGCTCTACTGTTTACTGTGGCATGGAAATCCTTAGTTTCATTCAGTGGTTCCAATTTACCACATTTTCTACCTCTCACTTACAAACAACAGAGTTGCCAAAGATTAAGTTCTAAGTTATTCAAGCCATGAAAAACATGACTTGCATATTTAATAAAACCCATTATGAAGGTTGATCTATGGAGGGGGGTTATCTTTATTTTTACAACATACCTTATGGTTCCTTTGAGCTGGCCACATTCAAACATCACTCTTACTGCTTTTTTATAACCCTGATTGAAACCTTGTTGAAGTGTTACAACTTTCCCAGCTTCAACACCTTCCCTATAGCCTTCCTTTAAGCAAAAGAAATAAAGTACAATTTATTAGCATTTGTCTGCATTATTTAAATATAGCATCAACTAGAATAAGTAAAACAAAAAAGCTAAAAAAAAGTATCCTTCCAAATGATTACCAAAAACAAAACAAATGAAATTGAATTTCATAGCCTGATTCAAAGCACTTTATTTTAAAGAAGGCTCATCCATGTGGTAATATATAAGTATTCCTGTTGGTTACAAGTTCAGTTTTGTTCTATAGAGCCATTACTAGAATTCATTTCCAAAATTCAATTTTGAGATGAATTCTATCCAACTAGCATCTAATTTTTAAGAATCCCTCTAAAGAAAAGAACAAAGTCGAATCTCCTGGTTCCGATCAAGAATTATGCCAGCATTCTATTTGCACCCAAGTTAATATAAAAAAGACAGAGCAAAAATGATAACATCAATCAATATTATAGATGTAACCTGGCTACTTTTACCTTGACTCTTTTCTCCATTGCACTCTTCCATTCTTTCTTGGCTATGTCCATCTCATCTGCATTTTCATCAAATACATCTTCATTGCACTGGCTAACTGCAGACTGTAGCCACGACATTTTGTTTGTGCTGCTGACACAAGAGAGTCTAAGAATCAAAGCGGCATAAATCGAGCATAGCAGGAAAGCCGGGCAAACAGACTAAACCTGAAGAGGAACAAGAATGATTTAAGAAGCACCGGAAACATTAAAACACTGCGACCAAGGAAGTCGAATCAGAAAACAAACAAAACAGTACTAAGTTCACTCCTAGCAATTAGCGAGCATAGAAGGCAAAACAAATCGGAGCCGGGTCTGTTCTACGAAACGAAACGAAAACAAAAGAGCTTTTCTCGAAATGACGTAACGCGTTTTCTCCTCCCACCCTTCAACCATGGAGAGACCCGCCGCCCATGAACCGACCTCCCGCTCTCCGTCCGACTCCCTCGCCGGGTAACAGTCACGAAGCCCCTCCTGTTTCCGAGGTCGCAGGAAAAGCCGCGAGACGCGCGAGGAAGATACCCGCGCATAAATGGACGTTTGCGCCTGCGCATTTGGTCACGTCACCTTGCGTTCGAAAATCACGTCACCTTGCGTTCGGAAGATCGGGTGGGAGAAAATCGCCGACTCCCGAACTAGCCGTGGATGAAACTTTGAAGTTGTCAGTGTCAGGCTGGCGAATGTTCAGCTGTTGGCGATAGCGAACTGTAAAGACTCCGAGGGATCGAGTTCGATTCCCAGATGACCATGAGTATATCCACCTGCCTTCCTGGGAAACGGTGGAGAAATCCTGTGATATTCGCCTTCCTCCAGGATTTTCAAAAGTTAAAGTTGACAGTAGTTATGCCACCCTAGACCGGCTACCATGTAAAGGTTTTCGCAAAATGAACCCGGTACCATTCTCAATGGACAGATAATTACGTGGGTTGATGGCGTGTAGAAGTGGGAACGGATCCCAGATTAATGAGATGTGCTGTTTTTATCATTTCAGCCCTATTGTTTATGTTTTCCCTCTTTATATTCCATTGTGTGTGGGATACATGTAGCTTATTTATTATCCTCTAACCCAGAAAAACATGCTTCAATTAAATTGTTTTTCTCTAAAAAGGTGCCACTTGCAATGTACATGTGTACAAAATTGCCCAGAAAGGAATGGAGGAAAGACTTATCTATATTTTTAAAAGTTATCCTTTGTTTCTTTCTCATACTCATCCAGAAAGATGTGTTCCAGTAGAAATGATGCTGCTTAGCAGAAATTCAGTCACAAATCTCAATGAGTGACTACCAGTCATTCTCTTTAAACCCAAGCATTGCTGTAAGAAAAACAGGAAATAATGCTTTTCTGTCTTGAATTTCTGAATGAGAGGTGATATATAAAGATGAACTGGACCTACAACTATTTGAGTAAAATTAATTTGGTGATCCAAAATCGCATAAACAAGGATTTTAATTTTAATTTTAAAATTAGGAATCAAAAACTTTCAGCCCAACCATATGGATGTTTAGTAAATTACTAAATTTAATGAACTTGGTGAGTATATAGCCATAAAAAGCAACTTTTTAATAAAAATGTAGAAATGAGTTATAATTCCACCAATAAAATTAGAATTTTTTCTTTCCAGCTAGTTCTGAACTTCAGATTTAAACCAGAAGACTTTAGAAATAAAATAGCTGTCAATACAAAACAGTAGTTTCTAAGGGGCTTATATGCTATGTTCTGTTTTTTAAAACTTCGGTTTGCTGACCAGAGTGCAGCAGGCTAGATTTATACATATGTCCATTCTCAAGTGGTATCTCCAGTTAAATTCAGATGATAAATGAGAAGTATCCTTTGCTCAAAATCCAGCAATTTATGACCATATAAGGCTAAAGCTAAGATTTTCTTACTGGTTTCTTATACATAATAGTTGAATTCAAATACCATTCTAAATCATAAATCAGATTTTACTATCCACTGTGGTTAAGTTCATACATTACACTAAACCAAGGTCAGCTGGTATGGTTGACTGCAAGCACAGAATCTGTGCTGTAGGTTCTCAAGTGATTGGCTCTTTGTGGGGGAAGTGGCTACTTCATGCCACAGCATGCCTTTGGAGTTTCCTGCTGTTGAAGCCTCCTAGTTGTTCAGCCCCTCCATAGAATCCCCTTAGAGCAAGGGTATCAAACTCAATTTCATTGAGGGCCGCATCAGCGTTATGGTTGTACTCAAAGGGCCGGTTGCATATAAGACTACTAGCTGTACCCGGCCACGCGTTGCTGTGGCTCAGTTTGGGGCTCAGTTAACAGTGCAGTAGAGGAATGATTTTATTTTACCCGTAGTTCAGTACCCATAAATGTGTAACAATTTATATGCAAATATAAATTGTTATAAATTGTTTTTTTCCATGTTTTCTGTACACCGCCCTGAGTCCTTCAGGAGAAGGGCGGTATATAAATGTAAACAAACAAACAAATAAATAAATAAATAAATACTTCATGATATAGAATATATAGTACATATTGAGTATGCGAGGTGAAGGTGAAGCGGCCCTCCGAGCCATACTGCCGCGAGGGGATCACCTGCGGGGGGTGGTAGTGTCAGTGCCGAGGGGGCGGAGCCGGTCCCCCC
>JANHFO010004719.1:58068-82414 GCA_032468095.1 Pareas carinatus | reverse complement strand
GAATACTCTGATTCCTACACGGGAAAAGACCCAAAAAACCCCAGAACTACATATATATATATATATATATATATATTGCTTGTTAAATTTTTCTGGAACCATTCCTAATTAAAAAAACACCCGGGTTTAATCTCTATCTGGATTCCTAATATTTCTCTTAACCAAATATAAATTCTTTCCCAATATACTTTAGCATGTTTACAAGTTTACCACATATGATAATAAGTGTCCACTTTACATTTACATTTCCAACATTTATCTGATACATCTTTAAACACTTTTGCCATTCTTATAGGCGTCATGTGCCATCTATAAAACATTTTATATACGTTTTCTTTATATGCTGTTGATTTTGTCAATCTATAATTTATTTCCCATAAATTTGGCCATTTAAGTCTATAGTATATCCGAAATTCTATAGTATATCTGAAATTCCACTTTATCATTATTTCTTTTAATTGTTCATTTTCCATTTTAAAATTTAGCAAAAAATTATACATTTTTTATCAATCTCTCATCAGAAGTCAATAACATCTTATCAAAGTCTGTCTGTTCTTTATAAAAACCATATAATTTAACATCTTTTTCAAATCTTGTTTTCATTTGCAGATATACCCACATGAAAGTTTCATACCCTGATTTTCCATTTCTTTTCTGGTTTCCAAATTTCCTCCAAATCCACTAAGTTTGGAGGGACAAAAGCTTCCATTGTTGAAAGCCAACTTGGAATTTTCAAATATATATATTTTTGCTTTATTTTTACTCATATCGATTGTAATGCATTTCTTATATAGTGGCTTTGAAAATACTTATGAATCTTATTTTTCCTATTTCATAAAAAGCATGCCAGCCCAATTGCAAGTTATATCCCTCTAAATATAACAATCTTTTATTACCTAAGCAGTATCTATTCTTCAATCCATGTTAGTGCAGATGCTTGATAATATAATGGTGATTCTGGCAAAGCAGAACCTCCATTAGTTTTTCTCTCTTGTAACATTTTCATCTTAATTCTCGCTTTTCTACCTTGTCTTTAGAATTAAAGAATTTAAGATCAAAATATTTCTTGTCCAATTTTATAGATATCGTTTGAAATAAGAATAATATTTTTGGTAGAATATCCTGTAAACTGATGGGCACCTTGAAGTGCTATTGTGCTGGATTGCGTAATATCAAAAACACTTGACAATTGTTTGGGAGGGAGGGATGATAAACTGAATTTACATTTGCTTTTTTTAAAAAAACAACTGCATTATGTATTATAACAATAGCATCAGTAGGTTTGACTGCTTTAACTGAATTTCTGCTTATTCAAAATCAAATAGGTTACAAAAGAGAATGAGGCACTTTTTGGTATTTTCAAGCGTTCAACATGATACGAAGGACTTATTTCTAAATATAGTAGAACTAAGCCATGCACAATGTCCCCATGTTTTGCTACACCCTATCTTAATTATGGGGTTTATACAATCTGTGATTAATAGTATTTGCATGAATAAAAACTCAGGCTTACTCAAAAGTGAGTTTCACTAGATTAGACCTTTGTTTCTCAATCTTGTCATATTTAAAATATGTGGACTTTTTAAACAACATTTTAAAGTTGTCAAGATTGAGAAACACTGTATTACATTTGCCATTGTAACTGCTTTAGGATTACAGGTTAATTAACCTAAGAAATACTAATTTTGCAATGGAACGAATAGCCACTGTATTGTGATCTCATATGTTCTGAAGCGATAACTTAATTTCTGCCTTTTATTTTTGCAGAGTCTTATTCTCATTTCTGGATTGCTTGACTTTTTGGAAGCAAATTAAGAAATAATAATAATTTTTAAGAAACAATTAAAGTCCCTGAGTATGAAAATGCTTGAAAAACCTTGAAAAATCATACCATACGTTTGTTTGTAATATGTGAAGTTATTACAAGTTTATGCATTAAGAGGACTGACTGGTGGAGGACTTACAATTTAGCTAAACTCAATAAGCCACACACTGAGGACATCCCAGTGGGTGAGTCATGGATTTTGTATTTGAAGTATCAAGCGTTAGCCAAAAACAGTGTTTTTAAAAGTAGGAAAGGAACGCATGAATAGGGTAAAGCTACCTACAGATCGCTCCTACTTATCCTCTGACCACTTACATGGGATTTCATGAAACCACAAGAGCATTCAAGGAGAAATAAGTACTTACAGCAGCAACGCTGCCTCATAAAGTACGCAAGTGCTGGCTCAGAGTCTTTGTGCTGCCTTTAAATAGATCCACCCTAGTACTTAATAAGAACCTTTAAAAAGACTTGTACTTTATGATCGAAGTGCACCACAAATATTTTCCCTCAACAGGGTTACTCCTGTATCCTTTCAAGATAGTTTCCCTACCATTCCTATGCAGTAGCGGTGTTTTTCCTCAAATGCAATATTAAGAATATTAAAGAGCTGGAAACCGAGCAAGGTGTAAAGTGGAGAGAAAGGGTTGTACGTACTTCATCATCACAAATTATAGAGTCAACCACACACCGACAAACCGAAACACACACAAGTACAGAAAAGTTCAAGATATATCTTGGTTTTTTGGTCCTTTGAAAAAACTACTTGCATCATAGGGACAGGGGTTATGTTCTTAATGTCACACTCTGGAAAAGAATGGCCTAGTCCAGAAGTCTCCAACCTTGATCCCTTTAAGGCCTGTGGAATTCAATTCCCAGAATTCCCCAGCCAGCATAGCTGACTGTGGAATTCTGGAAGTTGAAGTCCACAAGCCTTAAAGGGACCAAGATTGGAGACTTCTGGCCTAGTCTGTGAAGTTCTGACAAAATTTCCAAAACAGTAAAAAAATAAATATTACAAAAGAGAAAGAAAATAACAGCATTATCACAAAGATTCCAAAGGTACTTTTTCAAAAGGCAACTGGACTTCCTTTGCTTTTGCTTGGAGACGTTTCACTTCTCATCCAATAAGTCTCTTCAGTTCTGAATGAATGGTCGAGAATGTAAGGATTTATATTCCTTGCAGTCATCTGGTTGTTAGCACTCTTCCATTCCATTTTCCACTATTCATTACAGAACCGAAGAAGCTTCTTGGATGAGGAACAAAACGTCTTGAAGCAAGAACAAAGGAGGTCCAGTTACCTTTTGAAAAAAAAAACACCTTTAAAAAAAAAAGCCTTTTCAAAAGAAACAACAAACTTGTATCCTTGATCCAAACCTTAAAATCAAGAGACTGACTTTCTTTCCAATTACATACAGTGATTCTTTTTGCTGTACCCCAGGCTTCATAGAGCCAAATTTCTTCATGAGATGACTAATTCTGTGTTTTAGGAATATAGTTCAATTCACATTGAAATTCTTATGGAATTCTTTTGCATAACCTTTTTCAGACCAATACACACATATGACTTTCATTTAATGTACCAAGACACTTACTCCAAAAAGTAGCAAGCAGTAACAACAGGGTAAAACCAGGTAAAAATTTAAATTCAATTTATCTCATGTTAACAATGAATGAAAGTTACATTATTACAGCTACCGTGTTTTCCCCAAAACAAGACACTGTCTTATATTAATTTTTGCACCCAAAGATGGACTAGGTTTTATTTTCGGGGGATGTCTTATTTTTCCACCGAGGCCACCCAGAATCGGAAGTCCGAGGCCTTATTATCGTGGAGGTCTTATTTTCAGGGGGGGGTGCTTTATATTTCAGTGAGAGGCAAAACTGTAGGTCTTATTTTCGGAGGATGTCTTACTTTCAGGGAAACAGAGTATCAACGATTTGGGGATTGTAAGGCCAGCTGCTTCTATCATTCTTGTTACACTTTTTTCAATGAGATTCTTGAGAGTCTTACCTCATCTGAAGAAAAATAAGGTTCTTCAATTACTCTCAATGGATCTGACAAGAAAGTAAACATAAAATCCTGTACCAAAGAAAGGTCCACAGCCCAAAGCTCCTGTATATAAGAATGGAGAAAGATGAACTTTTAAAAGCCAGATATTCTATTTACTATAGTGTTCAAGCTATTTTGTAAGTATTCCCTTTCCCAGTCTTATAATGTTCTTGCAAAGTAGCAAGTAATTATTATCCCTGTATTGCTGATGGAAAGCTAAGTGCCATTAGAGCGATATAGAATCATAGGGCTGGAGGGGACCCTGAGAGTCCAACCTCCTGGCCACAGCAAGGACTCTTCATACCATCTCAGACAAGTGGCTGCCCAAATTTGGCTTGAAAACCTCCAGTGATTCAGTACTGATTCCGAGAGACAGGACCACTCTTATCACCCTCCTTTGCGCTCTTTCCAGTTCCTCAGCATCCTTCATCTAACATGGTGGCCAGAACCGAACAAAATACAGGTAGTCCTCAACTTACAATCATTTGTTTAGCAACTACTTGAAGCTACAACAGTGCTGAAAAATGACTTACAACCAGCTCTTGCATTTCTAACTATTGCACATAACCCCCCAGTTATTATTGCAATTCAGGGGTTTGGCAACCACTACACAATTATGACAGTCATAATATCCTGTAGCTATGTGGTTGCCATTTGTGACCCTCCCAGAGAACATGTGACATATCAATGAGGAAGCTGGGAAGGAAGGTCATAAGTCACAGTCATGTGATGTCTTGCTTAATAATCACACCGCTTAATGAAAAGATTTCCCGTCCTTATTGTGGTTGTGAATCATGAAATGTATTCCAGGTGCAACCTGACCAGTGTAGCATATAACACAACAATCACTCTATGCGATGCCAACACTATCCTTTATTGATACAGCTGTAATGGTACATGGGAATGACTATGGTTAAGAGCCACATCTAGGGTTGAACAAGAGGCAGCTCACAGCAGGAACTGAGACATAGTAAATGTCTTGGAAATGATCGTGCATAGTATTTGAGGCTGTAAAGGTCACATGGGAGAAATGATTCTATTAACGTAACCTTGCAATAAAGTAGAATTAGTTCATCCAGGTGTACTTTCTATCTGAACTGTCTTGCATAGCTAATATCAATCTTGCATGTTTGAAAGTACATTTCTCCCTCATTGCCTTTACAGCCCAAGAAATTAGAGACATCTTCTGAAACGTTTGCTATGTCCCCATTCTTGCTACAGACTGAGCTGCCTTTTATCTGACTGATTCCCAAGTGCTGTGGCTGGTCTCCTTGTCCTTGTCTCCCAAGAGCATTCCTATATACATTTACACAGTAGCCCAAGGTTACAATGCCTCTTTTGACAATGTAAGCACATGGCTGGCTCAGGTTTAATCTGTAGGCAGGAATGCAAGACCTTCCTAAAAGTCATACCATTGAACCAAGTACAATCTATCTTGTACCTTTGCAGCTATCCTTTTCCTACCTAAGTGTGGAACTTAACATTTCTTATCACTGAACTCCACATTGCTGGCTAGGACTCACTATCAAATCTATCAAGATTCTTTAGTCTGTCTGTCTTTTGAACTTTTATCAACCTGCACCATACTTCCAAAAGCTTTGTATCATCCTCAAATTTGATGACCATCACTTCTATCCCTTCATCTAAGTCATTTGGATTTTAATATCTACTCAGCTATAAAACCCAGTGGGTGGTCTAGGAAAATACTTCTTTTTAAGCTTAACTTGCATGTATCAGATGAAGCTTAGGAGGTCTTGCTTCTTGAAGAATGTGAGAGATATAACTGATGTAAAACAAACAAACAATGAAGTACATCAGCTTAAATGGGAGAATACCAGACTAAGATTCAAAGTGGGTGCTTACCAGCTCAAAGTTTTTAAGCACTGCATTATACAATCTCTCATCCTGTCACGTTATTTAAATTGCCTATATACAATAGCTTTTTCTGAAAGATTAATTTTTTTCTATATGAAAGCCATCTCTTTATAAACGCTTATAAAAGAAAATCTAATCAATATATCAGAACACAGAAATTCTCTATTAAAGAACAGCAGCCCATTTCATATCTACGTTCTACCCAGATGTTTCTCACAGTGCATATGCAAAACATTCTGTACAGTCCCCCATATATGAAGTGAGATAAATTTATTTTTTCCTACAATATATCCTAAAGCCCTACTAGTTGCTCAATTAATGTGTTCATAAAAACAATGAATAAACACTGGCTGGTAGGCATGCGTAAGGCAAACAAATCAAACAAGAATAATGCTAGGTTGATCCATTCAAATCTGAAGCAGTACTACTTCAAAAAGTATTTCCATTATGATGACTTCTGCTGAGAGCTCATGTTTACAGGAATACGATCTTCATTCATGATTAACTTGCAAGTACATTGCAGGACTTTAGACCACTCTACAAGCACAGAAACATATTTGACAATGCATATAAGGGAAAAGGAGAGGGGGAAGGTGTGTTAGATATGTTCACCATTTTATTTGTCAAAATAATAAAAATGGGTTACTAAATAAATAAACCAAACCATATTTTTAAATTTTATGACTGATATCAAAGCTAAGCCCATTGCAAGTTACTTCACCTAGCTAACCTTCAGCCATTTCAAAAAAACTTGGAACAATATTGAAATAGTTGCATGATGGATTACCAGAGAACACAAGGCCTACTTCACAGAGTAGTTGATCAACATTTGAAAGATGCAATGGCAAACCATTTCTCGTGATTGCTAAGAAAACAATATAGGCATATTCACATAATTACCAGAAATCATGTTCAGTTTAAGCAGTTTTTTTATCTGCATCCAATTTTAGTCCTTATTGTTTCTCAACATTAGAGCCATATGTATGTATATGTGTTTCTTCTATGATATGAACTTACCATTTGATATTCTAGCAAAAATGTCTGGAACTCTGATAGAGAAATTCTGTTGTATTCGGATCTCTCCCCATTGCTTTAAGATAAAGTGCAGATAAGACAGGTTGGCTAGAAGGCAGATGCCACTTCTTGAAACCAAACAAGCTTAAATATATATACTGTATATAAAGACTGTTTACATATAAAACTCATACATAATATGAAGATACAGTGGTGGATTCACTTGTGAAGATATGCTAAAAATAAACCATATTATGGATTAGGGTCATATTTAAACAATGGCAATGTCAAATTAATATGAACCATTGAAAGTAATAGATAAAGCTCGGCTATTGAAAGAGCTCATTTATTTACACTGACTTGTTTACACTGTCAGGAAAAATTGGTACAAAGAACATATCAATATAAAGGATTGCTGTCAGGCAGTATGAGATACACCTTTGATATCAATAAATAATAACAGATCTTAAATACAAATCTGACTAAAGGGAGCACAGAACTCTCAAGAATACTGAAGAAAAGCTGATCTTTGTTATCACAGCAACTAGTAAAAAAGCAAATTAATTTGAACGAACTGTTGCATTTTGCTATCAGACATAATTATGTAGTGGCTGGCACCAAATTATTGGAAAAAGCAGGTCTTGTTCCTGAATTTGAGATTTTATAATATTTCCAAAACAATTCAGTACAACAATACACAACACCATACTGTGCCCTTAAGTAGAGAACTAATAAAACTCTATGAATGCTTTGAGCATTCTGTGCTTTGAGCAAAACCAAGGATCAATTATCAGCATATTCTCATAACTGCAAGCCATTTTAATTTCCACCCCACCCCCAATAGGAAAGAAAGCCGTTTACCTTTCCAAGAATGGAACAGCCATCTACAGAGAAGAAACAAAACTCAGTCATTGTGCATATTCAATTTAAACATCCTACTTCAGTCATCAACAAGGGAACTGCAATGCTGCTTGTCACAGAAACAATAAAGTCATTTTCCATTGTATAGTTTACAAAGGTCTTGAACAGACCCTTCAGGGACTCCTTTTGCATGATCATCAATTTGCATATATGGATTTTTGCATATGTACATGAAAAAGTGTGTGAATAGGAGTCAATGTGCACAACTGTACCCACCTCTAAGAAAATACTACTGAAAGAAAAAAATAAAACCTGTGGAATGATACATTTATTAGTTCTTTTAAAAATGTCATTAGAATTAAGATCAGAAGCATCTTACTCCTTTCTGTGCATTGTACATCAAGCTCTGGTACAGCTGAACAAATTGCCCGTAAGTGATATCCCCATTTCTCTGCTCCACATCCTGGTAGTAAAGAAAAAACAAACAAAAATCTTAAAACATGCTACTATTTTGTCATATATGAGCGGTTAATTATCTCATTTGTGGAAAATAAAGCCCTCGCTGCATTTTTCTTGTACCATTTTCTAAAAGAAGAGGGAAGAACCTTTTTTAGTGATGCATCTTAAAACATACAAAGCAGAAACACATTTTCAAGGTCTCTTACCATCTTTCCCTAATCTTCCTTAACTTGCTTTGGCCATGTGGGTTCAGCAATCTGGGACATCAGGATAACATACATGTGAAGAATTCCAGATTGGGAAAGACGGATTTATTCAGTAATAAAAAGAAGAAACAGAATTTAAGCTACTAGGATTACCACCCAGGAAACTCAGATTCCTTGGTGGTAATCATTCCACAGGGTGGTTTTGGGAGAGGGAGCTATACTTTCAGCAATACTTACTTCACATGGTTAATCATGGGATAAATGAGAGGAGACAGCTCTTTGTACCCCACCCTGAGCTCTTGAAGGAAAGATAGGCTATACATCTAACAGGCAAATAAATAAATGCAGAAAGTTCCAGGTTCAAACTATCAGTAACAATAAAGATCTTAGTCTGAGTAGAACAAGACTAATCTTAATAGGTGAGCTAGTTGATAAGGTGAACAATCTTAAATCCAAATGTGACATCAGAAGCACCAATGTGTCCAAGGACACCCTTTTGGTATCCATTAGGTTGTCTATTCCATTCTAAAATAATCTTTTAAAACAGAAAAAAGCAATTTTAAATGCAATTAAAAAGGATAGGATGTTGCTACTAGCTAAGAAGTGTAGAAGTCTTATTCAGAGCTACATGATTGCAATTATTCCCTCTAAAGTTGTGCTACAAAATATTAGCTTAGGGGTTCCAATAATTACATCTATGCCATTTTGATTTATTACTTACAAGACTATGCTAAAACAAACACCACAAGCAAAGTATCTGTTCTACTGACTATGGAATAAAAGAGGGTGAATGCCATTTACATGTATCAGTTTCAAGTTCTTTCACAGCATATTGGGAATCTTGGGGGAAAGGTGGGAGCTATCAATAATTTTGACTATGCCTGTATTTTCCGCCCCACAAACTTTTCCTGTCCTGGATTTGTTAAAAATGCCCACAGGATTTCTTAAGACAGGGGTTCCGATCCCCGGGTCCATAAACTGGCACCTGGGCCATGCAAACAAGCCAGGCCCTATTCGCAAGATGCAGGCAGAATGAACAACCATGCCCCCTCCAGTCCATGGAAAAACCTTTTCCCATTCAACCGGTCCCTGATGCCCAAAAGGTTGGAGCCCACTGTTTTAAGAAATAAAAATGTTGTGTAGCTACAGCTCAGTGAGTGATATTCAGAGAGAAAAAACTACCTCCAAAGTATTTGGTGATTGAAATTAAGCATCCTGAAATGGATGGCAAGAAGCATCTTCATCACCTGCCTTTTAATAAATTAATGTTCTGAGATTAGCCAATTTTCAGATAACAGCCATATTTCTTGTGTGCCCCTGATATTAAAGACATGATAGTCTGACTCACCTAAGAATTAAGCTATAAATTATTGTTTGCCAATTGCAGTAGGTGGGGTCATACCCCATGCAAAGTCAGAACAGAACAACTCATATATATTACATCGTAGTTTGACTGGATTAAAAGCCAATTCCTAAATTCTGCATCTAATTTCAGTTAAGACAGAATTTGATTGGAAGTAAGTGACCCTAAGTACAGTATGTTCAGAGATTATTAATTAAAATAAAGGACCCCAAGGCCAGCATTATTTGTGAAACTTAGATTGATTGTAGTCCATGGTGATACCTCTGTCTGCTGCCAGTTTACAATATGCAAATTGACTCACAGGCTGGAGTTTTCCCAAGTATTGCAGGTATCTTGATACAAACCATCTTTTTCATTCCAGCACTTCTATTATAATTGAGCTATGCTGGAAGAGAGGTGCCTAAGTGTCAGTCTAACTAGATAAACCAGGCCATGAAATCAATTCCACAGGAAGGCCAATACTACTTTTATTAGCTATAAGAGTCACTTTGTGGCAAGGTGGGTTGCAAATAAATTTCATTAATATAATAAAAGAATCTTGTGATGTACCTCCTCCTCCTCCTCAAAAAGAGATTTCCGACTGAACCACATCCAAATGTTTACCTGGATGTTGTGAACTTAAAAAAATGTTTCAGCTGATTTTGTCTAGGTAATAATTTCTGCATTTTCGTCGCTTCTCGTCTGGACTATTGCAACGCTCTCTACATGGGGCTCCCCTTGAGATGCACTCGGAGACTGCAGCGAGTTCAGAATGCAGCCGCGCGAGGGATTTTTGGAGTGAGTGGGCGTGCCCACGTAATTCCTCCCCTGCGCGGGCTGCACTGGCTGCCAGTGGTCTCTCGGGTGCATTTCAAGGTGTTAGTAACCACCTTTAAAGCGCTCCATGGCTTAGGGCCCAGTTACTTGCAGGACCGCATTCTACTCATCGATACCTCCCGCCGACCTCTACAGTCCCACAGAGTGGGCCTCCTCAGGGTGTCGCCAGTCAAACAATGCCGGCTGCTGATCCCCAGGGAGAGCGCCTTCTCTGTGGCAGCACCCACCCTCTGGAATTATCCCCCCCCCTGCTATACGAGTGATTGTTGACCTTCGAACCTTCCGCTGCACCTTAAAGACCCACTTGTTCCAACAGGCTGGCTTGGGATAGCCGCGTCCTTGTCCTTCTGCATTCAAATTAGATTATTTTAAATTATTATTTATTTGAGAAGTTATTTTATTGCTCCCCTTTTAATTCAGGCTTTATTTAATATTTTTAAATATGTTTTTAGTGTTTATATTGTCTGTATTTTTACATGCCTGTAAGCCGCCCTGAGTCCTTCGGGAGAAGGGCGGGATACAAATAAAATTATTATTATTATTGTTATTGTTAATTTTATGGCATATTGTTTTTACATAGCCGCATATGTGGGAGTCCTTGTCCTGCAGTATGGCCTGATGTTATAAAATTGGCGTATTTCAACACCATGAAACCAAAGAAGCAATATCGTCGAAGACTGAGGGAAGAATTTGCTTTGTAAGAATTTAAGTATTTAAATATAATATGTTTTTCTCCCATTCACGAGTTTATTCTGTTCTTTATTATCTTGTTTCCTGTATCTATGTTATATCACTCTTCAAAAGAAGTAGAATTTATAGACAACAAAAGATCCTCCTGCCTTTATTGACAGCCTACAAGGTAGACCAGATCAGGAAACCACAGAAAGTAGAAATAAATTTTATCGAGATAGGCTATTGTAATACGGTCTTGCATTTGTGTTTTAAATTCCTTTCATCCAATCTGAGTTTTTCCCCAAGACTTCCTCAAGTTTAAGGAATGCTTTTGGCCTTATTTTAGGCGCTGTAAATATTAGTTCAAACCATAGTTAAGTTGATATTCTCTATATGAAGAGAGACAAAAATAAGTAATTCATGTGAGACAAGTACTATTTTATGTCTCCTGTATATGCTTTCTAGAGTAACTTGTGAGATAGGTGGCCATATCAATTTGATAAATAAATAAAGATATTTTAGTGAATGTAACAAGAAAATAATATTTGAAATTAGTTATTTTGTTATCTGTATATGCTTATCTAGATAATACCACCATTTGTTACATGCTTCTGACAGTGATGGATAAGCATCTTAAAACCACTGCAAAAGGATTCCATATCTCTCCAACTTGGTCCTGATAGACCTTTCTACCTCTTTGAGTAAAAAAATACTAATAAAAATATTTCTTCAAATATTGAGGAAATGTGGCATTTGCAATTGCTTCTTGGGTGGCTTATGAGCTTGGTAGCAAAATATTGCAACAAAAGTTCCATCTTGTGCTCCTGAACTCTTCAATGGATGTTTTGGCTCCAAGAAATCTATGTGATCATTTAAATGCAAATATCATTTACATCCCCCCAAACGGTAACCATGAATTTCCTGGTCCAAACTTGGGTTTTGAATTTTTTTTCCGCATAGCTGAAGTTCTGTATAATACTGCTTTGACTGCCAATGTGTTTCTGGGTCATAATTATGAACCTATATTTGATCATCTGTTACAATGTTATAAAGAAATTTAAATTCCTTACCTTTATTCTTATTGAATGGTAACAATTGCCCTCAAATTGCAGTTCTAATGCCATTCATTTCTGCCATCAAGCAGGAAAGGAATCTAGTCTTCTGATATTGAAGAAATCAATAACATGACCCATGTATTCCTGTGAAATGTCACGTTTGATAGCAATTCCCATTTGAGTGTCTGCTGATTGTTGATCAGTCTACCTACATTTCTCATATGAAGTTCATTAATTTTTCAGTTCAAGTTGTGCTGTTGATCAAGCAAATCACTTTTGCCCAATTTACCATTTTTACATTTTTTGGGGGTCTGGCAGTGCACACAGTATTCATGTCACTACTGACACTACCATAAGCATTTGGAATTGAATTTCAGTTGACTTTAGCAGTCAAACATTCAGTTAAGGCAGGTTGCTTAAAATGCTGTGATAAATGCTCATTTGGAGGCTTCCATTTCACAAACAATAGCAACTATTTCTCATAGCAATTTTCACCCACTGAAAGGAAAGAACAGATGCTAAAGAATTTGTCAGAATTTCTACCACAGTTTTATATTTAACATTTAACATATTCACAATATTACATTTAATATATATTTATATAATGATATTGTATAAATAATTTGTACGGATTCTTCTAGTATAGCATTAAAATTGGGCATATTAGTTTATTTAAAAAAGACATCAGTTATTTGAGCTCTCATTTTTAACTGTTAATGAAAAAAAGTATAACTTTCTTTAAATGCTAAGTTTAAAAGGGGAAAACTGAAATCTTTGAATGAACATTATTTTGTTTTCTTTACTTTTTTTAACAGTATTCCTGCAGCTGCACTAGATCTCTTTGATTACATGCTTGCTCTTGATCCCAGCAAACGCTGCACAGCAGAACAGGCACTTCAGTGTGAATTTCTGAGAGATGTGGACCCTTCAAAAATGCCTCCACCAGAGTAAGTGTCTCTTAATTAAGTTTATTTTCCATGAAACAAATCTCATTTCTACCAGCCAAAGCCAGATGCTACATATATATTCACATTGGATCAAGCTTTACTGCATATTGTGACTGCGTTGCATGAGCATGCTGCTGAAATTACATTTATTAATTTCCAAAGGTACCAACAACATAGAACTGAGCCCAGTGAAGAAGCAAGCATATCAGTGGGTTCACTTCAACATATCACATGAAATTATCAGCGAAAATATATATGGAAAATATTTCCAGTGAGCCATAGGTTCTTATTCTCTTTGTTTGCTTGTACCAGGGGATCAATCAGGCTTTTTTGTGAGGCACCTGGTTTTTTTCTAAGTACAGAAGGGAGTAAACTAGGAAGTTTACCAGGTGCATCATCAAAAAAGCCTGATAGATCTGTGGTAGAAGCTAACAAAGAGAAGAAGAACCTATGGCTCAGTGGCTAAGACATTAGCCTAACATGTAATCCAGCCCAGGTTTGAATCACATCACGGGAATGCCTCGGTGATGAAAGCTAAGAAGCTAGAAATAGCCATCCGAGACTCCTTTTCTTTCCTTGTCAGCTTGTAAAACTTCTTGCTGTTATAAAAAAAGTGTCGCCTAGCAACAGGCCTGCTAAAGCCCCTAGTCTGGGGTTGAAAGGCAAAGGGAGTAATTTACTCTTTTCTGTACTCAGAAGGAAACATTCCAGTAAATAAGGGTTTTTAAAGCTTTATTATTAGCTAAAAGCATACAGAGCTAAAATCATAAGCTAAAAAATCTACATACAGTCTTTTATAGTCTGTCAAGAGCTCCTTAATAACAACAGCAGAGGTACCCCAATTGTGTCAATTTCCACAGTACCTGTGCAGAACCTCTCAACAAACAACAACCTTACAGTTTTTATTAAATCCTGATTTGGTCTGTTAGCTACCTAATATTTTGGCATGCCTCTCTTGTTTTCAGCTAATGACTTCTTGAGCCCTCTTTCATAACAGTTAGCCACTCTCAACTCTTCTGTGGTAACTATTCTATACTGAATAATTGTGATTTCTTTTCTTGATAGCCTTCCTTTATGGCAAGATTGCCATGAACTGTGGAGTAAGAAACGTAGAAGGCAAAAGCAAATGGGCATGACTGATGATACAGCTAAAGTTCCAAGAAAGGATTTATCTTTGGGTATGGATGATAGCAGAGCCAACACCCCCCAGGGTTTGCAGACCTCTTCACAACTGAAGATGCAAAGCAACTCTAATATAGCACTTGGTAATTTTTTCATTTTCCTTTACCAAATATATGGTAGTCATCATTTAATGATTGCACTCTTACTGTCCATTTAAAGTTACAGTGGATTCTCCAAAAGATACTTATGATGGAGTTCTAACATTCTGAGGGTAGCACCCCATTACAGTTACAGCATTTTGTGGTCACATCATACAATTTATCATAGTTCTAGCCATTTTTGCTAGAAGCTGGCCTTTTCTGTCGGTTTCTGGGGAAAAACTCATAAGAATTCATTGACTCGCTTAACCACACCTGCAAAAAATGTTCTAAAACTGGTTGATCACATGAGTGCCTCAACTTATAACCATTATGTTTTAAGATTAAGTTCCAGGTTTTATTATAATCATAAATAGAAAACTTCCTGTAGCTTCAGGGTGGACATTATTTTTTTCTAGGAAAGTCATTTAGACCAAAACAAGAAATGGAAAAAAAATACATTATCATAAAGTAGAAAAGAATCTAAAGATCTGGCTTTCAAAACTTGGAAGTTGGCCTGAAGATTAATTTGTATATACTATAAAATATTTGTCTGATTAATGTGATACTTTTTATACAAATGCCCTAACTGGACTTTTTCTTCTTTTTTCCTGTCAATTACTTCTCCACTTTATTTCTCTGGTTGTGTTCTATCTTAGATTTCTTTTCCCAGAGCAATTAGCTACTATTTCCTCTTGCTACTTTATAGTAAAAGGAAGGAGAGTTTGTGTCAGCAAGATAGATTGCTTGATTCATGGAAATTAATGTTTAAATGAGCAACTTTATTTTAGAGGAAAATAATATTAAGCAGTTATTATTAATTTAATTAATTTACATTTATTTATCACTACTTGCTCCTTTGTTGTCATAATGCTATCTATACCCCCTTCTTTCCTTGGTCTTTCTAGTGCTTTCCTTTATATTTTTTTAGCTGGTACTGTTGATTTTGCATTTTCCACATTATTTCCCATTCCAGAATATTTGTGCTTGAAATATATACCAATCTGACTTTTCTTCGCATAGGTTTGCCTACATGTAAATTTTGACTGTTGAAATTGGATCCTTTTATTTTTTCCTCAGTAGTTGTGCTGAAAAAAAATCCATTAAATTGCTTATGTTCCTGATACATTATCAAAATAGATTATTTTAGGCATGTTGCTGTATCTTCCCATTCTTATATATGAATTCAAAAAATAAATAATTGTAGCATCTATTTCTTAGCGTTGCACATAACATTTCATATTCAAAATACACTCAAAATAACCATTTATAATTTAAAAAATCCCAAAATTGATTCTGCCTTGGAATAGTTATTTCAATGTTTATATCAATTTTTATTCGGTTATCATAACATAGCAATAGCAATAGCAGTTAGACTTATATACCACTTCACAGTGCTTTATAGCCCTCTCTAAGCGGTTTACAGTCAGCCTATTGCCCCCAACAATCTGGGTCCTCATTTGACTGGTCTCAGAAGGATGGAAGGCTGAGTCAACCTTGAGCTAGTGGGACTCAAACTGCTGAACTTACTGCAGCAGACTGTTAACAGAAGTAGAATGCAGTACTGCACTCTAACCCGCTGCGCCACTACAGCTCTTGCTGTACATATATCAAACTGATAAAAATCTATCTTGTTAAGTTTTCCTTACCCCCTCCAATTTGGCCTCAGAATAAAATCTTTTTCTTCTCTGGTATGTCTTATCAAGTATTATAAACTTGTTCTCCTGACGATTGTAGATTTACTTGGAACTCTTCTTTCCATTGTGCTGAAGACTTATATTTATACTATTGGCCTCACATTTATATTTCAAAATTGCAGTTAAGTCAGATACTTGTAGAATTGGTGAGTGGTTTGGTAACTTTCTACACATAATTTCATCTCTGAATTTTTCATCTTCTTGAATTTTTTTATCTTGCTCTTCTTTTGTAACATCTTTAGAACACAGCTTATTTATAAATTAAATTATTTTATTTAAATACTTCTCACAACTCTGGCAGTTGGATACATTCAATGTTTCTTGGTTTTCTTCATCTTCTATTGCTTCCACTCCCTCTTGTGGTCAAAGAGTAAATTTTTTAAAAAATCAACTGCTATTTCCTGGCCAATCAGAATTAATCAGAATTTCAACTACCCACAACCAAACAGACCATGGCTACAGATTACATAAAAATTTTAAAACAATAACACAACTTTTTAGATCCTTAGAGTT
This sequence comes from Pareas carinatus, assembly GCA_032468095.1. Lineage (NCBI taxonomy): Eukaryota > Metazoa > Chordata > Lepidosauria > Squamata > Pareidae > Pareas > Pareas carinatus. The sequence continues at coordinate 65,801 of JANHFO010004719.1, read as the reverse complement.
CTCTATCAAACTTAAAAGAAAGGGCTGTATACCTCTTTATTTTAGCTTCTCTCCTGCAAACTTCTTCTTTGTCATTTAGCAATAACAAAGTCTCAAAAATAGTATAGATCTTCAAAAAGAAGTAATAGGTTATGATTTAAAATAGCCTTTTTTAGCTTAATAAAAGTAATAGCGTGTTTAAGATGAGGAAGGCACGACTTATTGTCCGTTTGAAAAATAAATTCCAAAACAGCTGCTTTTTCCAATAGTGAAATGTTGCAGCCCTGTTCCCCAGCCAAACAGCTCACTGGCTGTTCTGAAGTACACCTTCCTGAGTCTTATTGTAGAATTTAAACAATGTGTTCTTTTATAATAGGACCATTTTCAAGTTTGAAATGCTACCATTATGCACAGAACAGCTAACTGTAAACTTAGAATAATTATGACCTCAAGATGATGTCTCCCTAATATTTCATAACAAGTTGATGTTTTTATTGGATCTGTAATGTAGCAATTGCAAAAAAAATTATCTAAAGCAATTCCCCATAATTTCAAGAATATTTTATTTCTTTTTTCTTGAGTCCTCTCCTCAACCTCTTTGCTCAGTGTGGTATATTACTTTTGTTTAAGAAAGATTTGCAAAAAATGCAGTTTGGGTAATCCCTTCTTGTTTTTAACTCGTTCCATCTTGCCTCAGAAATTTTATTTATACGATTTATGTGCGTCCCATTTTGTGTAAAGGCAACATACCTTAATTTCAAACAGTGTACCACAAAAATATATCTTTTGTAGCTATTATGCATATACATATATTCCAAATTAATTTGAAAGCATTTGTTTTATTTATTTACTTAATTTTTTTTCAAACATAATTTGCCAGAATAGCCATCCATTGTCATTCAATAGTGGTATATAAATTTAATAAATGGATGAAAATAATAATAATAAGTTCATCTTGTTGCCTATGAATGCTGGAAAACATAATCACTATTTGTATTTTAATTGATTGCAAAAAAGATATAAAACTTTCACAAGTGAATTGGCAGCAGTAAAAGTGGTTCTTATTTTAAAATAAATCATTATTAACTTGAAAAACAAAAGATTATCTGTATGTGAAAATCTGCCTCTAAAATGAAAGCAAAATGTTCATTCTTCCATACTGAGAAGTCAAGAATGTTCTTCATATCTAACCACTGTTTAAGTAGTCATTTAAGTGGGTCATGGTCAGTTGAATTTTGCTTTAGACCTTAAATATGAGTATACTAAGTGCCTTCTGTTTTTCTTGCAACTTTCAGTGAAAGCTGGCAGTGGTCAGCCACTAAACCAAAATGAAGTGGCAATTCTCCTAAACTTGCTCCAGTCTAAAACTAGTATTAATATGGCACAATTTGCTCAAGTGCTGAACATTAAAATGAATCCTGAGACTGAGCAACAACTGAATAAAATAAATCTTCCAGCTGGCATTTTGGATGTGGCTGAAAAACAGCCTGAACAACAACAGCAGCAACAGCAGCAACAGCCGCCGCCACCACCACCACCACCTAAGCCACCACTGCCTCCCTCACCAGACCAAGAGCCTTTAAAACAAACAGCAACAGCACAGCTTTCTGTGCAAGCCACTCCATTGACCCAAGCTAAAGTTGACACAGAAGTTACCCAAGCAGCTGTACAGAGTGCATTTACAGTGTTGTTATCTCAGTTATTAAAGGCTCAACAACTGAAGCAAAAAGAAAATTTCCTAGAAGAGAAGGAAAATGGATCAGGAAATGACATGTCATTACAGCCAAGACAGCCTCCAGAGCCAAGTACACCAGCATCTGACAATTGGGAAGATGCAGGATCACCAGCATCTGTTTATCCCCATCTTATTAAATCATTATATGCATGTGCAGGTATGAGTTTTGATGTTGGGAATATTATATTTAGGCAGGTGGGTAATTTATATCATTGAGAATGTCAGGCTTACTATTGCTTCACTCAAACAGTTGGAGTAGAATTTACTTCTTGGGCGATATTCTTAGGCTTACAGGCTTTTTCAATTGTTAATTACTCTTAAGTGGCATGTCAAAGTATTTTCTGTAATGAAGATTAACTTATTTAAAAAATTCCTGTGATACCAAATGAAGAATGCATTAAGAATTTATTGAATTCCCTTATTTTTGTTTCATTGATATTTATAGTTTTCTTTTAGTTATAGATATTTATAGATATACGAATATAATTTGTAGATAACTATGAATAGAAGATAAATGCATTTCGGTGTTCATACTCTGAGTTGGTTTTAGACAAAATTGAGCAGATTGGTAGTCATCCACCTCAGCTTTGCTAGTTCCTCTCATCAAATTTGCCTTTTCATAGGAAGTCTAGTGTGTCAAGAAGAATGTAGGAGCAAAAGGATTTCAAATAGAAAGTTGGAGAAATTTGGCAGAGGCAATCCCTATATATTATTTAAGTTTATAAGGCTGCCAGATTCTATTGACACTCGGCAGAGTGCAGCATTAAAACAATTCAAAAATGCAACCAAAGAACAACATGGATGTGGAAATAATAGCCCCCTTCCATCCGCAACTCTAAAAATAGTTATACAATACTCATTTTAGTATAAGATCAGAGGAAAGATCTTTTAAAACAAGGATCAGGATGGTGCCAAATGAATTTTTGGGAGAATGTTGTTTTGGACAGCAAGTGCACACTTGGACAGAGAAACATACTTCTAGAAGTAACTTTGCTCAAACAAGACTTTGCTCGACCCAAAACTTTAACATTTTAAACACTTAATAAATATTCTGTATTGTTAGCTTCATATTTAATCTTAAACTATTTCAAAATTAATTTAGGACAAGATGACTTGGTGAGACCCCCTGAAATGAAACCTCAAACCCCAGAAGAACGTCCTCGTATCTTGCCACCAGATCAACGACCCCCCGAACCACCAGAACCACCACCAGTTACCGAAGAAGACCTTGATTATCGGACAGCAATTCAACACTTACCTTCAATTAGTTGCTCTTCAGGGATGGATCCTAATGCTGGAGTAAAAGCAGCTCTTTTAGAGCTGTTGTCTCATCACCAGGCTGAAACATCTGAGAAACCAGCAACATCTAATGTGGAGTTCCAGTCAAGAGACTCCTTTGCAGCAGGTTCAGACTATAAAGATAGTTTTGCATCTACTACATTCTCTTGTGCCCACTATAGTGGTAGTGATGGAATAGGAAATGTATCATCTGGGACATTAGAAAGGGCAAATTTTGTTAGAAATTCAGATGTTCAACATTTGGAGAACTATAATATTGCTTCATCTCATTCAAGTAGTATCCTTCCAACTCCTGCCTTTTCAGAACCATTTCATAGCTCAGGAACTGGCTATGGAGACATTTACCTCAACACTGGTTCCATGCTATTTAGTGGTGATAAGGATCATAGATTTGAATATAGCCACGGTCCCATCACAGTACTGGAAAACAGTGGTGATTCAGTTGGAAGGTCTGAGTCTGAAAGTACTCATTCTCATTCTTTGCCTTCAAAGATGCAGAACTATAGCTATGGAAGTAATTTACAAGAACCTCCTGCCAGTGCTAGCCACATGCATGGGCAAACCTGGACTTCTCCTGCTCAAGGACCTGGATATTCACAAGGATATAGGGGACATATTAGTACATCGGCAGTCAGAGGTCGAGGCAGAGGATTGCCATACTGAGCTTCTGTTCTTTTCCCCTTCTTCCCGGCCCTTTTCATTTTTATCTGGAAAGACTTTTTTGCTGTAATTTAAAACAGCAATTCAACAGTCTTGAATAATGTTAAATCAGCAGCTTTATTTTTATTCAGAAATGGGTCTTGCATACAATAGGAAATTGCTTACAATTCATGCTGTTCTGAAAATCCAGATAATTGTACATCTTTCAAATTCTAGCTATAAATTTTATATTTTGGCAGTTTTAAGTCAATGCTAAATTTAGGGACATCAGCTTTGTAAGGCACACTACTAAGATCTGAACTATGCACACACTTTGTGCTTTTTTTGTAAGTTTGGACCAACTTTTATGTAAAAATTTTACAAAACCAAACAGGGCACTGATTTATTTGGTATTTCTTTTTACAAAATTACCTTTAGTCAAGAAGTCACTATCAGTCTTTGCACTGCTTTCAGTGTTATCTGTGGAAAGTGTTTGTGCTCATTTCAGACAATAAAATACAGTCACTCTTGATACTGTTTATACATACTTTGACATTGATTTGATTTACTTTCAAAGTTATTTGTCTAGTAAAATATCCAGTCCATCTTCCCAACATTTGTATAAATATCTGTTTTACTTGAATGGTAAGTGCCTTAATGATGTAATCTTAAGGTCTGAAGAACATTTCATTAAATTCATAAGGCTGTTTAAAGGTAATTTGTATTTTGGTACAAAGTGTTAATATATACTATTGGGACAGAATAGTGTCTTAGGAATTTTCATATCCTATTAGGTGAAACACTTCTGTTTTTCCAAAATTACAAACATCCCCATATTTAATTAAATGGAATTACATGAGAATGTATGGACAATAATGAAAAAAGGTAGGTTTCCTTCAATTTTATGTATATTTTATTTTAACTACTTTACCAAATAAAAATTAGTCCTTTTTTATTCAAAACAGTATTTTTATTAAAAATGGATAGTATTTTGTCACTATCTTCTAATAAGTAGTTTGCTGCTTTTTAAACGTAGTTGCTGTAGAATGTAATTTTGATTACACAAACAGCACTTATTGCAATTGAAGTTTAAACAATTTAAATTTACAGAAATTAGGATGGTGCCAACCTATAGTCTACTAGCCTATTCATTTAATTTGAATATGTTTTTAATCCATTATATCTTCAATTGCAAAGAAGATGAAAACAAGGTTCCCAGAAAATCTATTTCTGGTTTCTGAAGATGCTTCCTGGCATTATACATTTGTTTCTTGAGAAGAATAAAAGCCCCTTCCTGTAGACAAGCCACTGGCTATGATTTCTCTGTATTGAAATGTTTTTAAATGTATTGAAAAAAAATCTTCCCAGCTGATTATCCAGTTGACAAGATATGCATATATGTAGCTATTCTGTAAAAAATATGGTTACATGTGATTTACATATATTGTCAGCTAACTATTAGAAGCAGTTTACCATTGTTTCATTTTTTAAAAAAATATATGAGTGAGTACTGCATTTGTACAGTGTCAAATATGTCTTAACTCTCCTGTAAATTCAACTATGGTGGTCCACAGTAGAGAATTCCTGATTAAAAATAACAGCTAAACTGAAATAAAATATTTTGTAATTTTAGCTATTAATGTTGACATTTCAGATAAAAGAATAGTGGCCTGGAATGGATGTTTCTGAATAATTCTGTTTAGTAAAAGTAAACAACATGATCAACAATGCCTCTTTGATAACATTTATTTGATATTTACCGTATTTTTTGCACCATAAGATGCACTCCCCCCCCAAAAAAGTGGGGGGGAAAGTGTGTGCGTCTTATGGAGCAAATACTCCAAAAAAGTGTGGGAGATCGATCCGCGGGGCTCCAATTCGGCCTTCAGGCTGATTTTTGAGCATTGGAATGCCCTGGGTAGCGATTTCCGCACACCCGGAAATTGCTCCGCGGGATGCTCCAAAGCCAAAGGATCGGCCTGGAGGCCGAACTGGACTTACCGGCGCCCTGTGGATGCACAGAAATCGCTCCGCGGGGTGCCGGGAACGCTTCAATTCGGCCTCCAGACCACTCTCCAGACCTTGGATTGCCCCTCGGAATGCCTCTGGTCACCTTGCATCTTATGGTCTGGTGCGCCTTATGGTGTGAAAAATACGGTAGATTTTGGATTAAATTCCTAGTGATCCTTTCGATCATCTATTAGTTCTTATATAATTATTACATATCCCAGGGGTTGTGTTAAAAAAATGTCAGTTTCCAGATCGGACAAAATGTGCTGTTTTTGTTTTTTGTTTTTATTTGTACAGTATTGGTCCTATATGATACTGCAATGCTAACAGGAAATTCAGAAGTTTTAACATATTTTCATGTACATATATATAAATATAGCTAAACATGATTATAGCCAGTTTTTATGACAAAGCATTACATAGATTACTTCCATTTTTTGTGCCCTCATAACTTTGTTGGAAACATCATGCGATCCTACCATCTTCTTATGAAATAAGTAGGCTGAATCAACAAATACATTTTTTTTATTCAAGGAAAGACATGGTTTCTATCTCTTAATGATCAGTTATCTTGACTTCCTATTTCAGTATTTCAAAATTCCTGAAGCAGGTAAGTAAAGCAGAATGTAAGGAAAATGGTTCTAAAGGTCTTCATCTAATAAAGTTATTTTTTGTGTTTAAGACAAAGTGTTTTAAGATGTCAATTAGAACCATTAGGCAATAGTCTGCCAATAACTTGTGATTTTACAGTATTTTATTTTAGTCATTTCTCTGACTAAAATACCTGATTCACACAGTTCGTCAACTAAATTTCAAGGCTAATATCCATTATTTTCAGTGGGTCCATTCCAAACAGAAATATAAAATTAAACATGCAACTTACAATTTAAGAACTACTTTTATGGATAAAAACACATCCTGCTTATAGAAAAGTGTTCCACAATAATTTTCTACCAAGTTCATATAGCATGCAATCATATATGCATCTCTTTAGAATAATTAAAAGGACTTCTAAATAGGTAAGTTTTTTAAAGACCTCAACCTTCGAGCTTGTCTTACTTTGTCATTTACATATATCTATCATTGTTCTTTCTCACGTAGACCTAATTTTTCTAAACACCTTGCCTTTTTTCTTTAGAGGGGCAGTTGGCATTTTGTAAACCACTGCTTTGCTTTCATTTTCATCCTCCAAAACGATTCTAAAACTAAAAAAAAGTACAGGTGAAACTCAAAAAATGAGAATATCGTGCAAAAGTTCATTTATTTCAGTAATGCAACTTAAAAGGTGAAACTAATATATGAGGTAGAGTCATTACATGCAAAACGAGATAGTTCAAGCCTTGATTTGTCATAATTTTGATGATTATGGCTTACAGCTCATAAAAAGCCCAAATTCACAATCTCAAAAAATTATAGAATATTACATGAAATCAATAAAACAAGGATTGTACATAGAACAATGTCTGACCTCTGAAACGTATAAGCATGCATATGTACTCAGTACTTGGTTTGGGCCCCTTTTGCAGCAATTGCTGCCTCAATGCAGCGTGGCATGGATGCTATCAACCTGTGGCACTGCTGAGGAGTTTTGGAAGACCAGGATGCTCCAATAGCGGCCTTTAGCTCTTCTGCACTGTTTGGTCCCATGTTTCTCATCTTTCTCTTGGAAATCTCTATGGGGTTCAGGTCAGGCGAGTTCGCTGACCAACCAAGCACAGTTATTCCATGGTCATTGAACCAGGTTTTGGTACTTTTGGCAGTGTGGGCAGGTGCCAAATCCTGCTGGAAAATGAATTCAGCATCCCCATAAAGCTCATCTGTGGAAGGAAGCATGAAGTGCTCCAAAATCTTCGGGAAGACGGCTGCATTGAGCCTGGACTTAATGAAGCACAGTGGACCAACACCAGCAGATGACATGGCTCCCCAGATCAACACAGACTGTGGAATCTTCACACTGGACTTCAAGCATCTTGCAGTGTGTGCCTCTCCATTCCTCCTCCAGACTCTGGGTCCTTGGTTTCCAAATGAGATGCAAAAGTTGCTCTCATCAGAAAAGAGGACTTTGGACCAC